>RCUC01131322.1:0-46371 GCA_003697995.1 Taxidea taxus jeffersonii
AGCATCCCCAGTTCCTCGCTGCACTCAGCTCACTTTAGGAGGAGCTCTGGTTGTGTCAAAAAAATAAGGGGAGCCTCCAAGAGACAAAACGGAATCAGTCTGGCAAGGGGCAGAATCTCCCGTGAAAGAAGGAAAGAAGGGATTTTGCATGGTGTGACTCTCTTGTCTCTTTCCTCCACCGCAATTGGGGTAGAGAAACCAAGGCTTAGGAATGCCTTGTGTGTTGGGCCAGCCTTGTTCCAGGAAATACAAGTGGAAGCAAGGGGGTCACGGAGAAACAAAGAGAGAAAAACAAGGGAGGCTTATCCTGGCTTGCTCCAAGCCTCGGGAAGGAAGGATAGATGGAAATCTGGGGGCTCTAATATAGTTCATCCCAGTACAGTCCACCAGAGAGAGACGGAGGCTGAAGTCTTAGTGATTACAGAGACTATGTGTTCCTGGAACACCCTCTATGCAGATGTCCCTCCTGAGGCTGGTACAGGCAGTAACTGCCTGGATCAAAATTCAGAGATTTGGCATCCTAGTCCTGCCCATCAATCTTCCATTCTCATGGCTACCAACTCAGTCATTTATTTCTAAACTGGGAAAACATGCTGGAGCCATCTCTTGGCAAATCGTTCAGCAAAATTCTAGTATTAAGTAGGGTTAGGGACGAAATACTTTTAGGAGCACAGGTTCTAATATGGAAGACTTTGGACTTGGAATTGAAAGATGGGGACAGTAAGAACCCCTCCCCCCGACCGCTGAGTTCTTCCTTGCTGGCTGTCTGCCCAAGGTCAGACCTCTGGCAGCTCCATCAACATCCCCACTGACCAGCAGAGAGCTGCCAAAGGGTTCACTGGCTGTGGCAGCCCCATTATGGTTCTAGCCAATTCTTTCCACAGAAAGGAACTTTAGAAAGCTTTCTGGAACATTCAACAGTGGATAACAATTCACCAAAAAGACAGCAATCAGTCCACAGACTTCATGAACTCTGCTTGCGTCTCATGTCATTGTATAAAGAGTCACAGTATGAATTTTAAAATAACCTTTATAGAAAAAGTCACTAGTACAATAAATGTGGTCTTAGAATATGAGACAGATGGCCACCTCCTCATACCTGCAGTCAACTCCCAACATTTTTAGAGCTCCTTGCTAAAAGGAATTCTTCAAGACATCTATAAGCAATAGATATAATAAGAAAACTAAGTTATTCAATGTAATTATTCTTTAGGAAACTAAAATGAGATACTTTGAATCTTCTGCTGCTGGCAAATTCCAACTGGGGGTGAGCTACCCCCAGGCTGCTTATTAATGACAGTTGTCCTCTACACAAAGCCACAGCTCTGCACTTGGGTTTTCCTTAATTAAATATGGGTTTGTACAGGTCTTTTCAGCCTCTCCCGAACATTTTCTGATTTTCTGGTAAACATATATGAGTGTGGGAGGAGGTTCCATCCATGAACATGGAGTGAAGGACCCATCTTGTTTTTTCCTGAACATACTCTATCATTATGGGTCCTCCATGGATATTAGTGGAATTAACCAATAAAATAGGACCCCCACTGACTTAGTAGTTAGCTAACTAATCTTAATAGCTCTGAGGATAGTTAGGGGGGGAAAGTCACTTCCTCACTCCCCTTAGGTGTGCTTTTCCTATCATTTCAAAGGACTACAGGAAAAGAATAGAGCAGGGAAGGGAAACTAACTGAGCAGCTACAATGTGACAGACAGATCCGTGGAAGTCATCTCACTTATCCCATCTTCCAGGTCAGGAAGCTCTTATTCCCACTATAATTTTACAATGGAAGAAACAGAGGTAAACAGGTTAAGTGTCCCTGCCATAGGACTCCCAAGGAATGAAATCAATGTCAAACCTAGGTCTTCCTGGTTCTAAGCCATGCTCTTCCCTCTAGAGAGCATGACATCACTTCCACTGTGCAGGAAAGGGGCTCAGGAACGAGAAATAAAGTCTGTGCTCATTCTACATGAGATGTGAGGTCTAAAATCTACTCTGTTCATAGCAAGTGTCCCCACATGGAGAGCAAACATGAGATTTGGAGTTAGAAACTCAGCCCCCAAATGTGTCCGTATAAACTTAAGCAATTTCTTCTCTCTTCCAAGCTTCATTTCCCTCTTCTTGGCTATAAAATGGTAAATCTAGACACAGGATTGTTACGATAATCTGAAATAATCCCAGGCAGGAGATAGCAAGTATGAACCCATGTGCCACGATGCATCTAGTTACCTGAAGGACTATGTTGAGAAGTACATAGATAAAATGAGGTAAAGATGTTTCGGTAAAGAATGCTGTGATCAACAGGCAACTTCGGGGATACAGTAGGGAGATCTGTGATGTGAAAGTCATTCTTGCCATTGCCCTATGCCTTGAATATGACAAAGCCTGAATAAAGCCCTACGCTCTCTCCTGCCATAGGTCTTTTTCACCATGTAGTGCTAATGGAGAAGCCTAGAATACATGATGTGTGGTTCCCAAGGGCAAAAAATACTGGCATCCAACCTCAGGAATGAGCTCAAGAGTTCTACCTGGATGAGGAAGAGACAAAGAAAGAACGTTTCACCTCTACAACCTCCAGAACATGATGCTCCTTGTGACCTATTTACCTTGCTGGGACAACATATATCCTCCACCCAGACCCTCCTTCCAACCCCACCCCCTAAATGGTTGCTAGATGTCCTGGCCCAGGTCTGGAAGCCACCCCAGAGAGCCATAATTTGAGTCACTTACCACTAGAGGCGAACACACGCAGAGCCCAGAGACAGTGAAGGAGGTTCTGGCTGTGGGACAGGTTTTTCCTGGCCAGAATCAATGTCACATCGAGTGCTTCCAATTCCAGGGCCTTCTGTCCAAACTTTTTATCTAGGAACATACATCAATCCATCTTAGTTGTGTTCCACATTAATTCTGAGGGCTGTTCAACGCATGGAGCACAGGAAGGCAAAGAGGGAAGAGGCAGGAGAATGATCATAGCCAATGTGACTTTTCCCATCTAGCGGAAAATGCTACTAAGAACATTCCCACTGGAACCAGGTGGTGGTCCAGAAGAGCCAAGGCAGGGTATATATAAAGTCTATTCATTCTTCAAGTAATATTTACACGAGGCCTTGTGGGCTGTATGACTCACACACTCTGTCTGTTAGCGTGTTTCTGGCAGTCCTCAAATGCAAACTACAGTTTAGTAGGGTATAAATTTCTTCCTTTAAGATAGCTCTGGAATATAGGACACTTATAATACATAACGTCCAAATGCAACGTGTGGAACTTGATTGGCTCCTTCTTTGAACACATCTGTAATTGCCCCACTGGGAAACATTTGGAGAAACTGAAATGAGTACAAATTATACATGTATTGTCAATTTTGTTAGATTTGTAATCGTGGTTATCAGGATTATGTAGGAAAATGTCTTTTCAAAGAAATGCACTCGAACATATTAAAGAGCAAAATTCTATCTGTAATTTTCCTGAACTGCTCTCAGACTCATTGAAGGTAGAAATGAGTAAAACAGACAATATCCTAAACCTGGTTTGCCAATATCCACCTCTAGACCAAAGGACACCAGCAAAGAGAGAGCAACCAAACTAATATGACCAGAACCCTTCACCAGCACAGAGGCGGCTCTCGGGCTCCATTAGGTCAGCCCCCGGCAGCCTGCATGGCAGTGCTGAGGGCTACAATCTGGTGATGGCAGAGGCTACAGTGACATAATGATGACAGCAGGACCATTAAGGTGCAGAGCTTGGGAATCAGGACCCTGATGGCCTTGGTCCATCCTGCCTCTCTCTCTCTCTTCTATGAAACCTACATGACTCTAGTTTGTCAGGCCCCCCATACTTAGCAGGTGACATCCAACCTCACTTAATCCTAGAGCAAACCCTAAAATTAAGGACTCATACCTCTGTTTTATAGATGAGGGACCAATGGCTCAGAAAGGGTAAGTAACTTACCCAAGGCAGTACAGCTAATTAGTGCTGGGGTGAGGCCTGAAACCCAGATCTGACTTCTCAGTTAACACTACTTACAATCAAGGTAGAGATGGTGTCTCTCCAATCTTTTTCTACAGCTCACATGGCCACTCTTTGCTTTGCTGATTTCTTCTCGTCCTTCAAGTGCTGGCTCACCTGTTACCTCTCTCTGAGGAACATCTCATCTTGGAGGAACATACATCTCCCCTTTTTATCCTTGTAAGAGTGGGCCCCTTATCTGCCTTGGTCACCAGTGTTCCCAACACCTGGCACAGTGCCCAGACCCAGGTGACAATCCTGGCTAAATATTCAATGAACGGACTGTATTGATTTTGTCGAGAACATGCTCACGCAGGTGCTGGCTGATGCCTGGGTCTTCATCGTGACCTGCGGAGTGTGGAATGGACTCAAAGCAGAGATCCAGACAATACGAGGTCAGAGTGGCCCTGAGCCTCTACTCCCTTGTGGCCACCGCTGCCTGCCCTGGACAACACAGGTCCACCTTCCACAGCACCGGAGCTCCCCCACTGTGACTTACGTTAGACATCACACAACCGGATCTTGACTGTTAATTCCTAGGTCACAAGGGCTGCATACCTCCTGAGTGCCCGGGCTTTTTAAATTGTGTGCCAAGAAGTTCTACAGTTTTAGGGAGGTGCTTCAGGGTCTTCTCTGAGCAAAAAGAAATGGGTATGGAGCCTAAGCAGAAAGAGTTCTAGGCCCCCATCTTCTACTAGGGAAGCTCTGGTTCCATGTGGCTTATTAGTAATAGGCTGAAAATTCACCCCCTAAAATTTGTGTCCACCTGGACCCTCAGAATGTTACCTTCTTTGGAAATGGGGTCTTTGCAGATGTAATTATTTAAAGTGAGGTCACAGATTTGCATGGTCCCTAAACCCAGTGACCAATGTCCTTGTAAGAAGAAGAGGACACCCGGAAGGACACAGAGTAGGACACCACATGAAGAAACTGAGGTGACATGTGCACAAGCCAAGAAATGCCAAGGACGGCTGGAAGCACAGAAGTCAGCAGAGGGGCACAGAGCAGGTTCTCCCTCAGGGCCTCCAGAAGAAACCAACCTTGCCAACACCCTCGTTTCAGGCTTTCCGGCCTCCAGAACTGGGAGAGAATATATTTTTGTTGTTTGGAGCCACCCAGTTTGTGAGAATTTGTTACAGGAGCCCCCAGAAAACTCATACATTTATATAATGAACTTCTGTGTAAGACTCTGCTCATAGAAATGTTCTGTTTATTCTTAAAGTGATTGAAAAACTGCCTGGGAGTGCCTCCCCTCTGTCCCCCATCTGCTCCATGCCCCATGTAGCCCCTGCCCGCTCAGGGCCCTGCCCTGGCACTGGACAACAAAATGACCTCTCCTGTGGGGCCAGTCCTGGCTCCGAAGTGTCTAGGACTTCCCTGCACTTCCCCACTACAGATTCCCAAATTGCTGTCATTAGAACAACCCCACAAGTGCCTTTTCAGCCATCTTTAGATCCGGGGGGTGTGGCTACCTCGTAGGCCCACTTTGGCCAGCAGTCGGAAGAGGGGCAGGAGGATGTCGTAGTCTGGAGAAGCTGACCTGGCTGTGTCCACCAGGGTCTGCAGAAGGGCCTCGCTGCCCCCTTTACTGATCATGTAACGAATCCTTCGGTCGGTGCCTGAGGGAGAAAGCAGAGGACAGCTAGGCCCCCAAATATTCACCCTCATTTCCCTGGCACAGAAAGCAGACCCCTCAAACAGAGACAGAGCAAGGATCAGTTCGCCCCAGAAACAATTCACCCCAGAAACCAAAACAGTGTGGTTTCTGAAGGAACTCGTGTAAAGCTGTACTTTTAGGGAAGGGATGGGGGTGGGGGTGAGACACGGAGAAATAATGGAATATTTAAGAACCTAGGTGTGTCCACCTGCATAAACCACTTTCCTGAGAACCAATGGGGTCTCAGCGTACGTATGTGTTCTTGTGTGTGTGGCTTCCGTGGAATCATGTCCTTAATAGAAGAGGGAATATCAGTATCCCTCTGGTATAGGCTTGAATGCTCTATAGTGAGGATCTAGATGACAGTCTGCCTGAAATAATTTAACTGATGATGTAACAACTTTATGGTGCTGGTCTCCAGCAACTGACAAGAGGAATATAGGGAAATAGCTAGAGTGCTTCTTTAAGAAACAGAGAGCCAATCATCCACGTAGGGAGTTTTGAAAAGGGCCTGGAGCTAGGATCAGGTATATTTGTCTTTCTACCTAAGAACAGTTGTGAACAGGGATCTCCCCCACCTTGTCCCAGGACAAGCTCAAAAGCAGGGATTACATTTCAACTTGGAAGGGGATCCCCATGATTGTCCATGCACCGTGCATGGCTGATCTAGCAAGGTGGCCAACAGGGTGGGACACTATCAGCAAAGAAGACCTTCCGGTGTTTCAGCTGACGAAAAGGAACATCCTCTATGAAAGAAGCGATGATCTGCTCCTATAGCAGAAGGGCAACTCCAAGGTTTCAGTGTATGGGTTCCAGGCACCTGGGCAAAGTGAAGGAGGCACCATCCCACAAGACAAGAGGCTTTATCTACCCAGGGTACCACACTCTATAGGCTATAGGGAAGTCACCCTGCCATCGGAGGGCAGCACAGCCTATGGGACAATCTCACTGGGAAGGGACCCTCCCTCCTGGAACTGAAGCCAGATGTGCCTGGACGTGGGAGTGACGTTCCCTTTGGTCCTGCCAGTTTGGTGTGAAGACTTCTTCCTAATACGATGTGGCCGGCGTACATAGCAGTGAAAACTGAGTGAGTGCTGAAATGTCCGACAGGGTCTATTTTCTAGAACCCTCACATTGAAGTGAGGCATGCCCCAGTTAACCAGCTGATTCTAGTGTGGTGAACTCTGTCATCGTTTCTCTGAAAACTTAATAGCTCACCACACCGCTAAGTCGAGCTCCTGCCTCATATTCCCATCTGCACTTGACATATGTTAGGAAGTTGCCAATACCTGGCTCTCTAAATGGGCCGACAGAGGGGAGTAGAGGGAGGGGAGGGGTAGAGTCAGGAGGGCTGGTGCTCTCCAAGGACAGCCACAGGCCCCTGGAGGACCTTGGGTTAACCACAGATGAGACACCAGAGAATAACCACCAAGAGCCGAATTTCCTCCTACCTTTGGGTCACCATGGGGGTGGGTGACTAGATTAAAGAGCCCCGACTAAGCCCGAGGTACAACCAGCCCACTCTGGGGCAGCTGATTCTGTCTCTGACAGAAAACGTGACTTGGAGCACCGCCACCTGCAGACCATACAGAATCCAGGAGACGCCACAGCCACATGGCCCCCACCTCCTCCTACTCACCAACAGAAAGCAGATCTCCGAGAACCTGGAGGATGGTCAGGATGGACTCCTTGTCAGAGGACCTCTGCAATGAAAACACAGGCACCATCTTCATGAAGGAATGCACAGAGACGTGGTGTGGTCATGGACGCCCCTGGACCTGGCAGGGCTGTGCTCCCTTCTGTTGAGAGAGACTTGCGGCAGTGTGAAGCAGTTGAAGGGAGATTCCTTCAATGGTGGCCATGAGAGGACTCACAGAGACAAGAGTCCCAGAGGCTCTGCCTCCATATTTAGCTTTCAGGACCCCTTTCTGGGGGACCCATTTTGTAGTAACATCAGCATGATGGGTGAGAGAATAAGCAACACACATCGCTCCTATGTGGAATTTAAGAAACAAAACCAAGGAACAAAGGGGGAAAAGGAGACCAACCAAAAAACAGACTTTCGACTACAAAGAACAAACTAACTGATGACCAGAGGGGAGGTGGGTGGGGGGGATGGGGGAAGCAGGTGAAGGGGATGAAGACACACTTATCCTGATGAGTCCTGAGTGACGTATAGAATTGCTGAATCCCTACAGGGTACACCTGAAACTAATAGAACACTATGTTAGCTATACTAGAATTAAAATTTGTAAAAAAAAAGAAAGGGGGGGGAGGGGAGGAGGAGGAGGAGGAGGAGAATGTGTTTCTTAAACAAAAATTAATGGAAAATGAAAAAGAAGCATCAATACTTTAGGCAGAGACAGCAAATGAGAAGGGGTTTTGCCGGCCAAGATGACTAAACAGGCTTAGATTGCTTTGAAATACAGGGCAGAGAGCAGGAACAGAAATCCACAAAAATGTTCTGAGGGAAAGGGGTCCCTGAGTGGTAAGGATGAATACTCATTTTCTCAAGAGAAACCCAAGGTAGTACCAAATCCCACCACTCCCAGGCCCTGGTAACCATCATTCTACTCTGTTTTACAAGTTCAGCTTTTCTACATTGCACACATAAGTGATATCCTATGGTATTTGTCTTTCCCTGGGTGACTCATCTCACACAGCATGATGTCCTCAAGGTCCATCCATGTTGTTGCAAATGGGAAGACTTCCTTTCTCATGGCTGAATAATATTCCACAGTGTGTGTGTATGGGGGTGTGTGTGCGTGTATTGGACTTCATGGCTCCTTTATGGTTCAGTATGGTAGCATTCTGCGAAACCTGTACTACACACTTTCCCTAGAACAAACTTTGTTCCAGGTGCTAGGATCACAGATGTACACAAAACTTTGTCCTTTCTCTAAAGATTGGTATCGCTATCCATTCATCTGTTGATGGACACTTCGGTTGCTTCCCTGTCTTGGCTATTGTTAAGCCTACTGCAGTGAACATGGGTGTGCACAGGTATTTCGCCAAGAGTCTGATTTCAATTCTTTTTTATATATACCTAGGAATCCTATCTTTTATACTACTCAAGAATATTAACTTGAAATGGCTCAAAGATTCAAATGTAAGACCTGAATCCACAAAACTCCTATGGGAAAACACACACACACACGAAAAAAAGCCCTGACATGGGTTTTGGTGATGATTTGTGGGGTAAGAAACCGGAACAAAACCTAAAATAAACAATCGGGACCATATTAAAGTAAAGTAAAGAGCTTCTGCACAGCAAAGGAAATAATCAATAAATTGAAAAGGCAACACGGGAGAAAATACAAAGCAAATATCTGATAAGGGACGGATATCCAAAATCTATATTAAAAAATTAATACAACTCAATAGCAGAAAAACAAATAATCCAATATTAAAATGGGCAAAAGACCTGAATAGACATTTTTCCAAAGACATACAGATGGCTGATACGTACATGAAAAAATGCTCAACATCACTCATCATCAGGAAAATACAAATCAAAACACAGTGAGAAATCACCTCAGACCTACAACAATGGCTTTTATCAAAAGACCAGAGATAACAAATGTTGGCAAGAATGTGGAGAAAAAGAAATCCTACATGCTATTTTTTTAGGTAGGTTATTTAAGGCAAAGCTTTAATCTTCACATTAGTAAGTCTCAGTTTCCCCATCTACTTCAAAGACCTTAATAACTCCCCCTTACATGTAGGATAAAGTCAGAGCTCCTTAATAGGATTCCCAAAGCTCCTCATGGTCCTGTCCCACTTACCTCTCCAGCTTTGTTATTCATTACTACACCCCTGCCCAAAGCATATGCTTCGGCAACATGGAACTACTCGTTTCCTGCTCAGCCACATAGGTCTTGCCCCTGTACCCATGATCATACTATTCCCTCTTCCTGAAGCCTGCTCAATGCCAGTTATCCTTCACATATGCCAATGGCTCCTATAGGATTCCAACCCCCACCCCCTGCAAGTTGGGTCTGGGTCTCTCTGTTCCCCACATCACTCTGGGCTACTTCTGACGGTGCACTCACCACGTGGTACGTAGGCATGCTTCCCACTCTACTCCCACTCTTTATTAATCTTTAGAGAAGGGACCAAAGTTTGTGCATATCTGTATTCCCAGCACCTGCAACAGAGGCTGTTCCAGGGAAAGTGTGCAATGTTTTTCAGACTGCAAACAAACTGAACCATAAAGGAGCCATGAAGTCCAATACCACACCCCAAGGCAGAGCGGTGCTTACACTTTCTCCAGTCCTGGGCTTAATACCTTCCAGGAACTCACACTTCAACGGCTCAGCCAGGACCAGGACTGGGACGTGGCAGATGAGGCCCCAGCTTAGGTGCAAAATTTTAATTTTAAAATGCAGTAATCAGGATAAGTGATATTTTAATGCTCTATTTTTTACAAATCAAAATCAATGCAAAAAAATTCATAATGATCAAAGGGCAGCCTGGGTGACTTAGTCGGTTGTGTGTCTGCCTTCAGCTCATGATCCCAGGGTCCTGGGATCAAGCCCCAGTTTGGGCTCCCTGCTCAGCAGGAAGTGTGCTTCTCCCTCTGCCTCTCCCCCAACTGCTCAAGTGCTCTCTCTCAAATAAATAAAATCTTATTTTAAAAAAATCCATAATGAGCTTAAAATAGCAAAACTTAACTCTTTAACTCCTTTTCCAGGTGTGATGAGACATCTGAGAACCCTTAGGGACTTGGCAGCTACACATCCCCAGGAAAAAGACTTGGGTTTGCTCTGACATCTCCACTAGATGCTGTGGAAGGAGGGCAGTCTCAGCAGGCAATGGACTGACGTCTCCCATCAGCTGAGTGCCACCCTCCAGCAAATATCTTCCACACATGTGCACAATGTCAGTGCTCCCTGCCCCTCCAGAGTCTCCCCAGCCCTGGGAACACAAACCAAGAAGCAACGGAGCCATCATTCTGGGGAGTTTGCTGGTCTTTGATTCTAGTACAAATTCCAATGTGTGTTTGCTTGGGGACAGGTGTCCCTACACCAAAAAACCATGCTTTGGATGCCAGCTGCGTGTCCTAGGAGTAAACTCCATTCAGACACTATGTACTCGGAGACAGCATCAGATTCCACAGGCTAAGGGTTCAGTCCCACAAACCCTGCTCCCTGCTTTAGACTCCAGCCTCAAAGTCCAGGTTGTTACTGTACAGCTAGTCCTTGAACAACACGAGTGTGAGCGCACAGGCCCACTTACATGGGGATTTTTTACCCATAAATACAGTAATGTGCTATAAAAGTATTTGCTCTTATTATTTTTTTTAATATTTTATTTATTTATTTGATAGACAGAGATCACACAAGTAGGCAGAGAGGAGAGGGGAGGAGCAGGCTCCCTGCCGAGCAGAGAGCCCGATGTGGGACTCGATCCCAGGACGCTGGGATCATGACCTGAGCCGAAGGCAGCGGCTTAACCCCCTGAGCCACCCAGGCGTCCCTGCTCTTATTATTTTAAAGGAACTTTCTCGACCTGACTTTAAGAATACAGCACATCATACACGTAACACACGGAATATGTGTTAATTGACTGTTTACGTCATCAGTACCGCTTCTAGTCAACCGTAGTCTTATTTATTAAAGTTTTGGGGGAGACAAAAGTTATACGAGGATTTTTGACTGCGTGGGGAAGCCAGTGCCCACGTTGTTCGGGGTCAACTGTACTTCTGAGCAACCGGCTATAAATTAAAGATTCCCTCCTCAGGTGCCATTAACTCGCTAGAGCAGCTCAGAGAACTCAGAGAAACATTTTACTTACTACGTGACCAGTTTGTTATAAAAAGTTTGTAACTCAGGAACAGCTGGGCGCTTCCCACTCTCCCGGAGCATCTCCGCGTGTTCACATCTAGCTTTAAAAATAAAACTGCCAGTTATTTTACCAGCAAAATTGGGTTTGTTTGGGACTCACACACACGTACATCTCCGCAAGCCTACAAGCGAGTCCTGGGAACGGAGCAGAGCCCGGCTCCTTTATAGAGGGAAGGTGGGCGGGGCCGCTACAAACGAAAAAGCCATTGGCGCAAACTGGGAGTTCAAAATATAGGGGCTTTTCATTGGCTGAGTTGTGACGGTCTCTCATTGGCTGGGCTGTTGCCAGGGGAAGAACGAAAATTTTCTTCCTCCTGCTGGGATAGTAAAGTAAAATGAATCTACTTGGGAGGCAAGTTTCTTCCTGTTGGGTCTGCAGTTGACAACTGGTAGGGCAAGAGCACTTCCCGGGCTCGCCCCTCCACTGCATTTTAAACAGGGCTTACTTTTGTTCATTTTTACTCCACTGAGGTAGGAGTTTTCTGAACACTGTCCTTTAGGGGTTTTACTTGTATTAATTTTTTAAAAACAAGGGGGTACCTGGCTGGCTCAATCGGTACAGCATGAGATTCTTGATCTCAGGGTTGTGAGTTGAAGCCCCACATTGTGTACAGAGATTATTTAAAAATAAAATCTTAAAAATGTGTATATATATTTCTCTTTATTATAAATCACACGATCACAGCCAGGCTGCGGCCCTTCAAAAGTGGACCCAAAGGTGGCTCAGGGTGAAAAACTAAGTCCCTGAATGGTTCCTGATCATCCCTAATGGTTCTGGATCCACCTCCAGCACCCCCAAAAGTGCTCTTCTTTCTGAGAAGAGGGAAGGGGATAAAAGGGAAAAGCCAGGCTCTACCATATTGCGTAACTTGTAAAATGCTGGATTCATGTGTTAGAATCAGGAGCCAGGAAACGGAATGTAAGAGAGGAAACGGGAAGATGAGAAGAAGAGGAAAAGAGAAAAACTAATACAGTAGAAACTTACTGAAGAGGAATAAAAGATCCGGATTTAATTTCCTTTCATTCAATTATTCATGCACTCATCCCACAAATGTTCACTGAAAACCATCTACGTTCCAGGCACCAGGCTAAAGATGCAAATTGATCAAAATGCAATCTGCCTTCATGGGGTTCCAGGCCTGGCACACGATCAGGACCTAGGATGGTAAAGACCAGTACAAAGAGAAGAGGCTACAGGATCCAGGGAAGGAGCACTAACCTAGCCAGGTCCATGACTGACTACTCAGAGAAGCCTGGCAGAAAGGGGATGGGTGGGTAGGGTTCCAACTATGTTGTAGCCCTGTGAGCTCAGAGGGAAGCGTGACAGAGTGTGGTGACATCCGGGGATGAAACTGCTTCCATATGACCAGATTGAACGAGGCAGATGGTGAAGGGAATTGTGAATTCCTGTGGGCAAGAACTAGGTCTTATTCAACTCTGATTCCCCATCTCCAAAGGTGTGATAGATCATCCATATATTGTGTTGAATTAATATCTCAAGCCTAAGAATTGCCTGCCTTATTACAATGCCTGCTAAAACTCTCTGAGAACAAGCATTGTTCTATATGCTTCTATTGTACCTGCCAGGGATATAGAGCTGGGCATGCAGAATGTCCTAAATCACCACCCCTAAATTGGTTTGACCTGTGGCCAACACACTTGGCTGCAGATGCATGAGACATCCCTCTGTAATTGCTTCCAAGAAAACCCCATTTGTAGCAGTGTGCTGATGGAGCACGCACATCACACTCTCCCCTGCCCCTGGAAGGGGCCCCGGAGCCTCTCCTCCGAGCCTTTCTCCATTTCATGTGATTGATTTAGAGGTGAGTCTAACCCCAGATCTGGATAAGGAAACCTAAATAAACATCTGCTGAGATTCCAAAAAGATTTTTTTTCTAGGATTTAAAAAAAGAGAGAGACCTTTTTTTTTCTTTTTCCTTTTTTTTTTTTTTAAGATTTTATTCATTTATTTGAGAGAGAGAGAGAGAGAGCATGAGAGGGGAGAGGTCATAGGGAAAAGCAGACTCCCTGCCGAGCAGGGAGTCTGAGGAGGGACTCGATCCCAGGACTCCAGGGTCATGACCAGAGCTGAAGGCAATTGCTTAACTCACTGAGCCACCCAGGCACCCCCAAAAAAGAGAGAGAGACCATTAAAAATGAACAAGGCATGGGGCGCCTGGGTGACTCAGTGGGTTAAGTCTCAGCCTTCAGCTTGGGTCATGATCTCAGGGTCCTGAGATCAAGCCCTGCATCGGGCTCTCTGCTTGGCAGGGAGCCTGCTTCCCCACCTCTCCATCTGCCTATTTGTGATCTCTGTCTGTCAAATAAATAAATTAAATCTTTTAAAAAAATAAAAAGGCAAAAAAAAAATTTATCTTCCCTGTTTTGGGGTGCTGTCGTGTAAGGACATGATCCTGGGTCATTGCTGACATTGTGAAACCACTTGAATCAACTTTATGGAACCCCCTATCTGGGCATTTTCAGATACGTGAAATAATAAATACCTGCCCTTGTAAAAGCCACTGTTAGTTAAGTAGTTTGTTACCGAATTCTGATGTGATGGAGCAAAGAAGAAAATTTCACACCTCCATGTGCCCTCTTAGCAAACATTATGGTCTTAATAAACAGGAAAGGAATTAATTTCACAAACCACTGGAAGGCCAGCCACCCCCATGGAAAAGAAGAGACAGTATCATCCTATAGATGTTGCATTCCTAATGTTCTCACTCAGCCCTGAGCCAGAAGAATCAGCACAATACTGTTTTTCTTTAAATAAAAATTATGGCTATCAGTGGAGAAAAAAATGTGATACCAAATCCCAACTGGCATTAATTTATGCACTGCTATATTTACCAATAAATATTTTACACTGCTTAGAAGAATAACACAAAGCCATTATCTCACCCACTGTAATAATAAATGAGCAATTAAAGAAGGCAGGATGTGATGTGCCTCAATTTTCCTTTAATGATCCTTTTAAATGAATCATTGAGTAATCCCCTGTTGTTTAAGACTTTCCTATAAAAACTGGTTCTGCCAAGCTTTCATGGAGAGGCAGGCAGTTGGAAGAACAAACAGTGTCTCTCACAGTCTGTGGGGTTTTGAACTGCAATTTTCTCAAATACTGTTTCACATTTGTTGCTCCCTTGCTTTGAAATCATCTGTGGCTCTCGTTGCTTTCCTCCTGCTGACTCCTTGTGATAATATGTAATTAAGACCCTTCACATCACACAGCCTTTGGAGGCTCACCTGCAGCCACTCTGTCCCCCCAGAACTGAGCCTGCCAACCACACAAGACCAGGGGCCATGACCCAAGTCCATCATGGGTACCGGTGGCTGCAAAACTTCGCTCATGTTACTGCCCCCTGCTGGAGGACTAGTTCTTTCCTCTCTGCCTTGACCCATGAAACCTACTTGGAGCTCAGTTCCAAGCTCCAGTACCCTTCCTATAAGTTTTCCTAGCTAAGCTGCCTTCCCGACACCCATTACCCAAAACTGCCACATGTCTGCTCATGTTGGGCACTGCACAACTCCAGGGGGTGCCATTCATAAAGACTACAACATGATTGGTGCTCCCTGAAGTGGTGCAGTGTAGTGGCCTGGCTTTGAACTGTTTGCTCCACGTTTGTTTTTCCACAACCCACGTCGTACCTACCTTTATGAGAGAATTCTTACTAGACCCTGCTCATTTTCTGACCTCCTTGTCCTGATGGTCTATTGTGGGGTGACAAGCTGAGCCAAAATGTAATGGCTCAAAACAAAAGCCTTTTTATTCTATCTCTGGATTTTGTGGGTAGGGGATTTGGGCAGAACTTGCCTAGGGGATTCTTTTATTGTCCATGGTGTCAACCAAGGTCCCTGGTGGCCCTCAGCCAGTAGACGGGCTGGCTGGTCTGAAAGTTCTATGACAGTGACACCTTGGCAGCGATGGTGTCCCCTTGGCAGGCTGGAGAACTGGGCTCACCATGGACTGTCGACCAGAGTACCTTCGTGTGTCCTTTCCAGCATGACAGGTAGTTAGACTTTTTACATGGCAACTAGCTTCCCCCAGAGCAAGGATTCCAGGCTTGGAATCCTGGGGCTTTTGAGGCTGGGGGGAAGCCTCAAAAGTCCATCCACCATCTCTGCTGCATTCTCACAGTCTATCAAGTCACTGTTCAAAGCCTGGATTCGAGTACACGGAGTTAGGCTCCACCTCTGAGCTGGAGGCGTAGTAGAGAATTGAAAACCATTTTTTAATCTTGCACACTCCCTTTAGACTGCGAGCTCCTCTAGAGAAAGTATTTTGTCTTGTTCCCCTTGGTATCCTCAGATCCTAGCATGGGATCTTGCAGAGAGTTGACAGTAAATTCTGGAATGGAAGCTTAGTGCACAATCTGCCAGAGTCTTGCTGTCCTTTTCTTGTCAATGACACGACTCACCTCAAAGTATACTCCAGTGAGAACATTGTTATAGAAGTTAACAAGGCACGCAGTTCAATGTTTCTATCAGGGACTGAACAAATGATCGAACACAGCAGTCCCCACTTTACAGGATCCCCAGTGGGTGCCTGAAACCACAGAGAGTAGGAATCCTCTATATGCTAATCCTATCTATCCTATGTGCTTTCCTACACATACATGAGAAAGCTTCACTTATAAATTAGGCACGGGAAGAGATTAACAACAATAATTGATAATAGAACAATTACATCAATATTTTGTCATAGAACGTATGTGACTGTGGTGTCTCTCTCACATACACACAAAATACCTTATTGTTCTGTACTCACCCCTCCTCTGGGGATGAGGTCAGGGGGTAAAATGCCTATGTGATGGGATGAAGTGAGGTGAAACAGCTAGGCATTGTGATGATCAGAGGGAGGGTCATCTGTTGCCAGACCACAGCTGGCTGTAGGTAACTGAAAACATGGGAAGCAAAACCACAGATAAGAAGAGACTACTGGGGGCGCCTGGGTGGTTCAGTCAGTTAAGCACCTGTCTTCGGCTCAGGTCATGATCCCAGTGTCCTGGGATCAAGCCCCACATTGGGTTCCTTGATCAGTGAAGAACCTGCTTTTCCCTCTGCCTGCCACTCACCCTGCTTGTGTTCTTTGTCTCTCTCTTTCTGGCAAATAAATAAATAATAAAATCTAAAAAAATTAAAAATTAAACATAATACGCTCTAGTTCCATCCATGTTGTCGCAAATGGTAAGATTTCATTTCTTTTGATGGCTGCATAGTATTCCATTGTATATATATACCACCTCTTCTTTATCCATTCATCTGTTGATGGACATCTAGGTTCTTTCCATAACTTGGCTATTGTGGACATTGCTGCTATAAACATTCGGGTACACGTGCCCCTTTGGATCACTACGTTTGTATCTTTAGGGTAAATACCCAGTAGTGCAATTGCTGGGTCATAAGGTAGCTCTATTTTCAATTTTTTGAGGAACCTCCATGCTGTTTTCCAGAGTGGTTGCACCAGCTTGCATTCCCACCAACAGTGTAGGAGGGTTCCCCTTTCTCCACATCCTCGCCAGCATCTGTCATTTCCTGACTTGTTGATTTTAGCCATTCTGACTGGTGTGAGGTGGTATCTCATCGTGGTTTTGATTTGTATTTCCCTGATGCCCAGTGATGTGGAGCACTTTTTCATGTGTCTGTTGGCCATCTGGATGTCTTCTTTTCAGAAATGTCTGTTCATGTCCTCTGCCCATTTCTTGATTGGATTATTTGTTCTTTGGGTGTTGAGTTTGCTAAGCTCTTTGTAGATTTTGGATATATAAGTCAACTGGAGAAAGACAACTATCACATGATCTCCCTGATATGAGGAAGTGGAGATGCAACGGGGGTGGGAGTTAAGGTGGTAGGAAAAGTAAAAATGAAACAAGATGGGATCAGGAGGGAGACAAACCAAAAGAGACTCTTAATGTCATAAAACAAACTGAGGGGGGTGGGGGGAAGAGGGGTTGGGAGAGGGTGGTGGGGTTACATTATATGTTTAAATAAAGCTTAAATAAAAAAAAATTAAATAAATAAATAAAATCAATAAATAAAATCTTAAAAAAAATTAAAAATTAAAAAAAAAAGAGGAGACTACTGTAGGATGCCTAGTATGTGCCAATAAATAGGGAACATCAATACCATCACAGGCTTAAAGTGAAGGAAAAAAAGAAGTAACCTATACCCTTCTCCCTAATCTTCTCAGGTTCAGGTCCAATTTTACTGACAGTGGAAAAAAACATCCCATTTTGCATAGCAACCCTGATATCACAGAAGTAGGGTGCTAACACTCTGATACTTTCTTCCCACAGGTCGGAAGAATCTGTGAATTCTAAAATTCTAAAGAATTTTAGATTTCTAAAGAATAAGACAAAAATCTCTTCCAAACTCATGAGCCAGGAGCGCAGGACACAGCTCATAGCCCAAGAAAACCATATTGCTGAAAATAAATCTGTTTTTCCAGTCATGCGGTGTGAACGCTCACTAGTGATGGTCCATTGGTTAACTAAAAGACATTATTAAATTTGGAGTTGGTAATGAATGATGGAAGGGAGCACTAATCACAAACTGCAATTACCAAAAGTGGTTGTAAGACCAAAAGTGGGGACAGGTGGTTCTCTGTCTTCAACCCAAAGGAAATGGGCAGAAGCTACATCATTAGAAATATAGTTGAGGTAGAAGGTAAAACTTCCTGTTGAGTCTGAAATGGGTTCAAAAGAGAGAGGTTTTTTAGGAGTATGAGCCAAAATATCTATGAATGAGATGAAATGAGATTTGTTTCAATATTATGGGGGTATTGGTGGAAATAGTGGGGCATATAAAAAGCTTGTCATAATTACAGAAGCTGGATGATGGGTGGCATGATTTTATAACACAGTGTTACAAAATAAAGTAACAAAATAAAATAAAATGGTGGGTAATGTTTTCTGGCTAGAGTGTCTTAGATGGAACCTTGAGAATGAACAGTGCCACTGGGATCTTTTCTCATAGTTCTCAGGCCCCAAAATTTGACAGACGCCCCAGATAGAATTTAAGTCTTATGTAATTAATTGTTAAGGAAATCACTGATCTTCCTCCCAGGTAAGAGGATATCCAGAGCCCTCTCTGGATAGAGATATCCAGAGTGTATGTGGTACGAGGTGTGGGGTAGGATAGAATGTGGTCCATTTTTCATTCATTTGTTGTTGAGTACTTACTGTGTATCAGGCACTGTTTTGGGCACCAGAACACCACAGGTAGCATTAAAAATGCACAATACCTGTCCTCATGATACTCTCAAGCTAGTTAGAGCAGCAGGCATTATCTAAATAGTCACCCGGAGGGGTGTAAAATTGAGACGAAGGATAAGTGTCTAGGTTTTATATTGTCATGTGACCATAAAATAAGCTCATTTGACATGAGTCAGAAAATGATTTCCTTAAGAAGTCACAATAAGGTCAAGAACTGAAGAATAAGCAGGAATTAACTAGGTGAAGATGGGAGGGGAGGAAGCTCAGGATGAAATAGAGCCAAAGTGGCATACAGAGTCCAGTGGCTGGCAGAAACATGGCAAATGTAGGGGACATGAAGACAGCCCATGAGGCTGGAGTAGGGAAAAGGGAGAGGAGTTTAAAAGGATGTACTTTTTTTTTCATCACCTTAAAATAAGCATCGTGACCAAAGAGGCCTGTTTCAGCCTTCACCTCTTAACCCTGGCTAGTCCCTGCACACATTCACACACACTCATGCACTGTGTTCCCATGGGCACCCAAAGGCCTATAAGTCTTTTCCCTTTCTCTGACAGCTCCAGGTGGGCAGAATTCATACCTATTATAAAAGCATGTCCTTTTTAAAAAGATTTTATTTATTTATTTGTCAGAGACTGAGAGAGAGCATAAGCCGGCAGAGTAGCAGGCAGAGGGAGGAAGCAGGCTCCCCACTGAGCAAGGAGCCCAGTGCGGGACTCGATCTCAGAACCCTGGGATCATGACCTGAGCCACAGGCAGATGCTTAACCAACTGAGCCACCCAAATGTTGCAAAAGCATGTACTTTTAATTGAGATAAGCCTATGTTACCATAATCACTTGAAGATTTCATTTTCTCACTCTCATTATGGGACTAATGTCCCTTTTTTTTTAAGATTTTATTTATTTGACAGAGAGAGACACAGCAAGAGAAGGAACAAAGCAGTGGGATTGAGAGAGGGAGAACCGGGCTTCCAGCAGAGCAGGGAGCCTGATGCGGGATGCAATCCCAGGACCCAAAGGCAGACACTTAACTACTGAGCCACCCAGGCACCCCGGGACTAATCCTTATACCTAGCTCATGGGTACAGTTGGGTTAGAAGTACGAAAATGGGTGTAAAATGTTTAGCTCTTTGCATTGGTCACAACACAGGCTCAATAAACCACTGGTAAATAAATATGTGCCATGACCCTGCCCAACAAAAAAGGTGAAGAACCTAAAAATAGATCTGAAGAACCTTTGACATGCATCTTCTTGAATCAATCTTCCACTCTCTTCACGATGATCCCTATGTAGCAGAACACTCTTAACTGGGGGGTGGGAGGATGATAAACAAAACACTCACAGAGGGTGAGGGTGTGTCCTCTAGGAAGACACAGTTTGGAATCCTGTACTTTGTCAATGCCACACACACTTGTTGCCACCCAGTAAATGGTGAAGACTTCGAGTCATAGTAATGACAGCAATCAGCAGCATTGCAGCCCTGAAATGGTCTCTGATTCCTTTTAAATGACACTCACTGGAAAGCAGGTTCCATCTCTATGTCTAGGAGGCCTGTGAAGTCTCTCCAAAGCACAGTTGAGAAATTACAGCACGGAACTTGCAGATTAGAATTCAGGGTTACTGAAAAGAAGTGCCAAATAGTGTTCAGCTCTTCTGAATGCATATAAACACAGCAAGCAAATAGCACTCGCAGGTCCCAGCCTACCCAAGGCTTGGCACCAACATGGAGGAGGTGAGTTGCTGCCTTCTTGTTCAACCAGCAGCTGCCACTCATTGCCTTAATCCCTGAACTCATCCACCTCCAAAACACACATGAAAGATTAAGAGCACCCAGGCCAGGCTGACTCAGCCCTGCCTCTGCGTGGACACCAGACCACCAGTTTCCAAAAACACCAAGAAGATGGCATTTTCCAAGCAATGTAGTCTAAAGCACAACTATGAAGCAAGAAAATGTTGACTCTGGTCTCTTACGGTGTCTCCCATTTTCAGGAAGCCCTGTTACCTCACGGCCTTGCTCCAACACTTGAGTGTTCCCTAATCCAGCAGGTAATGGCCTTCCCCAACCCACTGTGGAAGAGCAGGTTTTCAGAGGTAGTCTAGACAGTTTGAGAGTCAAGACATAGGCATCAGGATATGAATTGGCAACCCATAGGGCCAACAATACTATGATTATAACTGTTAAGTGTCCACTATGTTTCAGACACCATTTGCTGCTTAATCCTCAAAACCATCTTACAATTTAGGTACCCTTCTCCCTACTGCAGTGGGGAAGAGACTGAGGCCAAAAGACACTGAGCAATTTGTATAAGAGTAACTTTTCCTCATGTTTTCTGAATTGAGTTTTTAAAGGTTTTAAGTTTGCAAAAAAAAAAAAAAATAGGACATGCTGAAGTAACTAAATTAATGTGTCTTTAGTGAAAAACTCTTCAATTCTAGAAACCAAACTGCGACAATTTTAAAACATGTCTGCAAATGCCTTGTCACACCCACGACTAAGACATGGAATCATAGCCTTGAATCTTGGCCAAAGGACTCTCTTAACACCAAAAAGAATGTAGACTGTAGGACTAACTACCAAGGTGGAGCCATAAAAACCAATACAGTTCATGCCCAGGCCCCTGGCACAGTGACCTCTGGAGCCCTAAGCTACCAATGTGAGAGCACTGACTTCTCTAAGGCAGCCATGCTGTAAGGAAGCCCAGGCGATATGGGAAAACGCATATGGTGTGGTGGGTAGAGAGCCCCAGTTAAGCTCTCAACAAAGCTGGGATCACATGGCATCAGCCATGAACTATGAGAAGGAGCAATTTTGGATGTCCAGTTGGGCTGAACGTTCAGATGATTGCAGCCCCAGCCAACTCCCAATGCCATCACACAAGAGACACCAAGTAAGAGTTGCCCTACTGAATCCTTTCAAAATGGTGAGAAAAACAAAATGGTTATTTTGAGCCACTGAAATTGGGATAAATTTTGACACGGCAATAGTAACTGCAAATGCACACCAATCTCAAAAACCTGTCAACAGGGGAGCCTGGGTGGCACAGTCCATTGGGCCTTGGTTTCAGTTCAGGTCATGACCTCAGGGTCATGAGATTGAGCTCCTAATCAGGCTCCATGCTCAGCAGAGTCTGCTTAATACTCTCTCCCTCTCCTGCCCCAGTCCCCACACTTTTTCTCCTTCTCTAAAATAAATAAATAAATATTTTTTTAAAAAACCACGATGAATTCAATAAAAAGCATTGAAAATTTGATTTTTAAAAACTGAATTTGAAATGCATGACAGCAAAGAAAAAAAC
Source organism: Taxidea taxus jeffersonii (assembly GCA_003697995.1). NCBI lineage: Eukaryota > Metazoa > Chordata > Mammalia > Carnivora > Mustelidae > Taxidea > Taxidea taxus. The sequence continues at coordinate 22,019 of RCUC01131322.1, forward strand.
AAAGGATCTAAGCCAACCATTTAAACTGCAAAATATCACAAACATTTTACTGAGCTTCTCTCTTAATGCTTTTTGCAAAAGACAACATGACTGAATAGAGAAAACACGAGACTTGGACTCAGTGAATCTGATTCAAACCCAATTTTTCCCTTATGACTTTAAGCAAATAACTTCCCTTCTCTGCCCCCTACTTGCTTTCCTCATTATTCAACTAAGAGAATCAAAAGTAATGACCTCTCGAGCCCCAGTTCCAGGACCCTGTGGCATTCAGTGATGTCAAACCAGGGTCAGCAGAGGGACCCCATTGGAGGACACCAACTTTCTACTTTGGGTATTGTGGGTTCAGTGGTGGTTATTTAATGGGTCAGACTCTGAAAAGAGGAATAAGAGAGAGAATGGTGATGTGTGTTCATCAGCTTGAAAGTTCTCCAAGAGTCTCTGGGGACAGGTGTGCCCTCAGAGATTCAAGGGAGGGCACAAAGCTCTTCTAAATGTATCCCCTGGGATCCAGCATAGGTAGAGTGAGAGATACATTAAAGAGGTCAGTGTTGACTTCAGGTCAATGAGCCCTCTTCTTACCCCCACCAAGAGACTTCTCCTGACCCTTCTCAAGTTAAGGTAACACTCTGACATTTTAAAATAAGAGCCTACATTTGGCATATTTCCCAGGAAGGAGTAATTATTTTCCTTTCAGTTCACAGATGTTGGCCAGTAGCCTCTAAGGCATATTCCAGCATTCAGCTTCCAGCTTTCCAAATTTACTATTAATGCCTTTCTGTCTACCTTGCCCACTCTGTCTTAAAACCTCCACTCTGCGATCTCCTCAGGAGGCTCTGTCAGTAACTAAGTTTGTACTTGGGCTTCTGTACCTCAGCACTATTGATATTTGGGGCTAGATAATTATTTGCATAGTTGGGGGATGTGCTATCCCATGCATTGTAAGATGTTTAGCGGTATCCCTGGTTTCTCCCCAATGGATGCCAGTGTCTAGCTCACCCTCCCCCAACCTGTGACAACCAAAAATATCTATAGACACTACCAAACGCAAAACTGGCCCTGGACAAGAACTAGACTAATACATTAATGACTAATTCTATGTTACATGGTAACCCTCCCAGGATACCTAATGAGGGTAATGACATAAATCAAAAGAGTAAAGTTCTCTTTGTTTCAGGGATCAGTGAAAGCTAAGTCAGAGAGATATTCTTGCAACTGGATCCTTCTAGTCATCCCATAAACTACTTCCCCCAGACAGTTTCCTGGTTTCTACTTTCACTCAAAACCAGCTGTAGATATTTAGATCAGACATATGATCAATCAGATACACACACAGGGTTATATAACAACTCGTTGAATTTAGCATATCTCATTCTATGGTGATGTCTACCATCTACTCAACTATTTGAAAAAAAAATCAGCAACCAAGAATTAATTAAGGGTGTGACTTTGGTTAGCATGAGACATTACATCTATTTATTTTGGGAGGATTATTATTTCATCCACCCTCTATAGTGATTGGTTCTGTTTCACTAAAGAACATCCAGTACAATCTAGAAGGTACAGACTAAGATTCTCCTTTGTCTTATTTCCAACATTCTTCATGAGTTATCCATGATAGACTCAGTTATTGAAAACACGGAGTTGATGTAAGTGGAGGATATGTATTGGGTGAGTGGTAGAGGAACTGGGGATGCATTGTAAACAAGTCAGTAAAGTCTTGGTTGTCACAGACCTCTCAGTCTGAGAAGTGCTTTCTTGACTAATGTATGGTTATGGTAAGATTAGTAGATTTTGGTCATATGGATGAGTTAGCATAACCTATATGGAACTTCTTGCCTCCACTAATAAAATAGGTCCAAATATTTTAAGGTTAGGTTAGGGGGAGAAGTTGAGAGAGCATTTTACCAAGAACAGTCAGTGCAACTCACAGATGGTCTGCTCCTGGGGATTCACCTTCTTACCAAAACTACTCACATAGTAACTTATAGAACTAGGACACAAACTTTACCATGACTCCAGCTTTTGTATTACAAGAAGAGAAAATGGGTTTGGTAGATGGCTAGTTTGCTCTAATATACTATAGTTTCTTTCTCTCCCACTAAGGTTTCCCAAGAGGTATGATCTCCCACATTCCTTTGGTAGGTCTCCTTCCAGTATATGCCACCTTTCCATGCTACCTGGGGTTACCCTAAATTATGTCTACAGTCACCAAACTCTAGGCCAAAGTCAGTAAGATCAGGAGACATTGGACTTACTATCCTGCAATCTAAGGATATTTTCCAAATTCTTCTTTCCCATATGAGAACCCACCCCATTCACAAAAGATTTATGCTGGCATTGATTACACCTTTCAGGAGGAACCAAGGCTTTAACCTCAATGATAAGCACAATATTACATATGAAAAAATTCAAACAGTAACAAGAGGGAGTCAGTATATCATACAACCTATGGCCAAGGTTGAAAACACAAAGACGTTATGCTTCTGGGTGACTTATCTCATGTAAACATAGGCACCAGCAGCTAAGGTCTGTAGTTAAGGTCTAAGAATTTCTATTGTAATTTCCTTGTTTGAAGGCCAAATTGCTGGTGAGCATCTCAGAACAAACCTTGCAAATGCTCAGCTTTAAGTTACTATGAAAAGAAATTACTCATCCCCTCTAGATAGCATGCCTTTATCTCATGAAGCATAAATCAGAAGCATTTCAAGCCTTGTCATGACACTGGGGGACCAGCTGGTCCATACCAAGCACCTCTGAGGAAACTCAACCATGATTTCCATTCCAGTAATTCTCATCTTCAAAGGAAAATATTTCCAACCAAATACATCCAAGAACCTCAGTGTTATTGGTCAGCTGCAATGAGAATTCCATACAAAATTTGTTATATTAATTATAACCACAATGCAACTGCTAAACAGAAAGGAGTTTGGAAATAAGTTTGTCATCTTATTAATCTTTCCAGATATCCTATACATTCATAACCAGATCATCCAAAGACCAAAGACTTGGTTAATAACATATTTTTTCATCTGTATCTCTACTACAGGTTCTGTTGATCTCCTTTAGTAAATGAAGGTGTTCAAAAATTAATCATCATTAGGTAACATGTAACATGTGACAGCATTCTGTAAACCATTCTCCCAGAAAAGGCTCATCCCTCACCAACAGGAACTTCTGTATAATGCATTCTTAAATTCACCCACACTCTACCCTCTATTTATGAATAAATACCCTGGATATCTCTTTAGAATGTGAGCATCCCATACTAGAGCCATAAAGACATACAGATGTCACCCCAGAACCCCACCAAGGACACTGTGACTACTTAATGTGAATTCCTCTTGTTCATGGCTTCCCACCAGGTTCTTCAAGAACCCAGACTATATTTCATGAAGCAGAGGGAGAGTAAGAGAGAGTAAATAGTTTTTAGTTGAAGACCACACTGAATACAAATGGATGGTATTCTGTCTTTTTCATAGTTCATGCCCAAGAAACAAGAAGATTCCAGAAAATCAATGTCAGCAGGCTGGTATAAAATCAATGAGGGTTGTGAGGTTAAATAAATGGGAATGGTAATAAAAAAAAAAAAAGAGTTTCGCAGGGTAGAGGTGATAGTTTTGTTATGGATCAAGTCTTCAAGGGTCAGAGATTACAATGGGACAGTAGGAGGAAAAATAGTCTATTAAAAGATTCAGCAACCAAACCCTGAATGTTTGGCAATTAGCCAGTTAAGTCACAATTTTAATAGCCCAGAAAAGTGCCTGCAGCTGTGTAGGATCACATAACCCACAAAGAGAACATCGGGCTACTCTCCTGTAATTGCCAGGGCTGAATTCCAGAAACTAAGGAGATACTCTACAAGCTCTCCATTCAATGCTCCCACTTAAGGAGTGCAAATTTGTTTCGATTTTCCTTTCTGGAATTCAGATAAATGTCATAGTGATGAAAGTTGCTTTGGACTGTGATCCTTTGGATGAATCTGAAAGACATGGCTGGGATGCCAACACAGAGATCCAGGGACACCTCCCTTTCTCGTTTGAAGAGGAGGAACTAAAAATACTGTTTGAAAATCACCAAGAAATACAGTTACAAAGAGTCATGACTTCCTCCATAGGCAATAACTTGACAGAATGTCTATTAATCTGTCATTCTACCCATCCATTCAATCAATTGTTTATCAGGCTTATGTGATACTCATTAATACATTAAACCCTGGATGGAGGGGGGCTCAGCAGGTGCCACCATTATGGAAGTTCTCAATCTGGCTGCAAAACAAGACAAAAGAGATAAAAATTATTGGTGTGTTACCATGATCAAGTCCAAACTGAATTTAATGCATAAGAGTAGTGAATGGGAGATCACGGAGAGGTATGAGAGGGGAAGGAACGTCTACTCATGAGAAGCTTCATTTTGGAAATAAAGTTAGTAGAGATGGACAATGAGGAAGCAGGAAGTTCTTTCCAAAGGGGCAACAGTTCTTTTGGTTAGCCATGGCTCTCCCGATTCCAGGATAGAAACCTCTTCTAAAAACATTTTGAATTGTTTCTGACCTAGTCTGTCTTTCTTTTTTTAAGATTTATTTATTTATTCATGGGGGAGGGTAGAGGAAGAAGGAGGGAGCAAGAATCTTCAAGCAGACTCCCCACTGAGTGCAGAGCTTCACCCAAGGCTCGATCTCAAGACCCAGAGATCAGGACCTAAACTGAAATCAAGAGTCAGCCTCTTAACTGACTGAGTTACCCAGGCACCACTGTCTTGTTTTGGCTCCCATCTTCTTGAAGGTCAACCAATCACATAGATAAAGCACTAGATTCACCATATCACATATCACATATCACCAATCACATAGATAAAGCACTAGATTCACCATAACTAAAAATCAAAGTTCTCTTTTTTCACTCAGAGATGCTGCAGAGGCATGACCGTACTTGGGAGGGGTGTTTGACCCAATTAGTTCTAAAGCCCCCTTTCCTCATTCCTGCACAAAATAAAGTCTACTGTTTTAATATCACCACATTTATGCCCATTTTACCTAGGGTGATTATCATTGTTTCTTGCCACTACACAGGCTGTTACGAGTGACTTTGTACACAATTAGGGTAAGCATTATGACCCTCTCCTGGTTTCCAGAGCCTCTATATGGTCAGCTGTCAAGCAGTTAATGATGAATGCTCCTGCTAAGATTTTACTTTCCAGAAACACAACTCACAAGTCCCGTATTTAAGCCATACAGTTCATGAGGAACACACTAATTTCTTTAAAACCACCTGACAGGTCAGAATCAGAGGCATAAACTGGGTCCATTAATGGATGGCAGAGAAAATTTTCTCCCAGAGAAAAAGGAAACCCTTGAGAATCTTAAGTAAACTTTTAAATTTAGAGTAATTTTGGATTGACAGAAAAGTTGCAAAGATAATCATCATCCTGGTTTCCCATTGTTAACATCTTATAATAGCATGACACATTTGTCAAAACAAAGACACTGACATTGATTGGTACGTTATTATTAACTGAACTCTATACTTCCTTGGATTTCACAGTTTCTCCACTCATGTTCTCATTCTGTTCCAAGTTCCCATCCCAGATACTACATTGCATTTAGTTGTCAAGTCTCCCCAGTCTGCTCTGGTCTCTTGACAGTTTCCCAGTCTTTCCTTTTTTCCCATGGCCTTAACAGTCATGAGGAGTACCAAAAAGGTATCCTCTAAAATGACTCCCCATGTGGGTGAGTCCAACTTTTTTCTCATTGTCAGACTAGGGTTATGGGTCTTCAGAGAAGGAGTGCCCTTCCTATCCTCCATCAGAGTGCATGGCATCCAGATGACATCACCGATGATGACATCACCGATGATGACATCACCAATGAGGTCATCACTGGGGTCACTTGGGTAAAGTGGCATTTGCTAGTTTCTCCCACCGTGAAGTTACTATTGATTGCTTGCCATACTCTATTTTGGGGGGGCAGCAAATCACTAAGGGTAGCCTACACTGGAGCAGAAGGGGTGGAATTAAGCTCCATCTCTTGGAGGAGGGAATACCTACCCATATCCTTCAAATCCTTAACATTTGAGGGAGAAACACTTAGTTCATCTAGCTTTCATAGGAATATCTACATTCTCCTCCATCCTATTTTTCATAATCACATGCCCATTACTTTGCTTGGAACAGGATTTTTACAGCACTCAATCTGTCAGTACCTCCTTGCGACCCTGTCGGGAAATGGACAACATCACGTTGCTCCGATGACTGTTTTGCCGGCAACAATGGGTTCTGGCTGCTGAGAGGTGAGGTGGAAGGATTGTGGAGACAGCTCCTCGGAGGGAGAGCTTGCATTCAAACGCAAATGTGTGCAGTAATTAGGTATGATGGGCTGTAATTTTCCAACTTCCTTTTGCAAAGTAAATTGCTTTTTGAGTTGAAATGTTCTTTGGCTTTCTTTCCCTCAAGTCTGGCCTTGTAGGAAAGTCCCCCTTTTCAAAACGCCAGATTTGTTTCATTTTATCCTATAACTAATTTAATGCTGATTGCACAATGACTACATTAGGCATTACCGGACACATCGTGGGACAAAAACTCCTCTGTCGACCTGAGAAGTGTAAGTAAGCCTAAGAGTGTTCAAAGATTAACCTCTGAGAGGCTGCCTTGGGGCTTTAGGTTGGCTAAGACAAGGCTGCAGAATACTACCCATCCTGGCTCCCAACATAGCACACATTTAGAAAAATGTGTCCCCTGTGGTATCCAGGAGAATTCTCCTAATGGATCAGAATCTCAGACTCTAGAAATTCTCTAATCCAGCCATCGTCAGAGGCATGAATCACCCTTACAAGATGCAAACAAGGAATTTTATCATTTAAAAAAATATGTATATTCAGGGACTCCAGCATGTCCCAAAGCAGCTTACCCTACTGTTTGAAACTCTAATTATAAAGGTTATCGTTAGGCTAGGCTATTTCTTTGCGGTTTACAAATTTCCATATTTGCCTAATCTCTACTTAAGGGGCATGATTAACTTTGTTTAAGATAATCACCCACACCAATGTATATTTTTGCATAGAAAAGTATCTGGGGAAGCAGATATAAACAGTCGTTATTCCTGAGGAGTGGGATTACAAATTACTTTTGCTTATCCAATTTTCTTTTTTTTCTGAAACAACCGTAGATTTCTTCTGTAATTAAAAAATGCCAACAGCAAAGTAGGACATCAGCCCAGGAAGGGTGCGTGAAAGATGCATGAGCCCAAGACTTCCAAATTCCTTGGGCCAGGGCCGGCACCTATATTGAAGAGATAGCTTTACAGCACTTAATATTCTTGCCTTGTAGCCATTCATGCTTATACTTTACTCATTTTTTTTGCATCAATTCAGCAGAAATTTATGGAGAACCTACTACGTGCCAACAGTTCTGCGAGGGACAAGGCATACACAATTAGCGAGATAAAAATTGTGCCCGTGGCATCATGGTGGAGACAGACATGCGAACAGATTGATCCAGCCTATTGCATAGTGACGGTGGCTTATGGCCACTGCATCCTGTCATATGACTTTACTCCATCGTGTGCTCCCAGGTCTCAGGGCCATGTCTCCCATCACAGTCAGGTCAGATGTGCACACTTACTGCAACAATCTTCCAGCATCTGATGATAAAGGATCTCCGGGAGGGGTTTGGAATCCCACGAGTTAGTGGAGTACTGAAAACAGGCCCACGGAATATTGCAGGTACAACATCACTTAGCTCTGGTGGTAGGAGGGGACAGTTGCTGAGAAGTCAGGAAGAGAATGCTGGAACTTTGCTTTACAGACAACTGATGCTCATTTATCGAATAAAGGCGAAAGAGCCCTGTGACCTGGACTAGGGCTGCAAGTACGTGCAAGGAAAAGTGACAGATGATCTGCAAAAGTAGCCTCGGTGAGGTGTTCAGATGTGTATCCTATAGGCAATGGGGAGCCTTTGTATTTAGGGCTGTTCCTCCTGTTCAGTAGGCTAAATGGAAAATGAGTTATGGAATGAATGAATGAAGAGATGAGTGAAGGAATGAATGAGTAAATAAACAAATACCAGTCTAGTTGGCTTACTTGCAGTTCATAGATGCCTGGAGTTGATGCCGAGAACGTGATAGGCACATTCTTCTCTTCCCTGGCTTTCCTTTAGCCACCACCCATCGCCCTCCATCTTATCCCTTGTGGCAAGCCATCACCAGGGACAGAATTCAATGGGATAGAGTGGGAAACTATGCCCCCACCAGAATCACCACAAACAGGAGACACCTGTAATCTTCACAGACCTACAGGACAACATTTGCCTGCCCGGTTTCCACGTGCAGACACACACGCGAATGAACGTGCACACATAAACATGCACACACATTCCCAACTTGTCTGAGAACTGCTCTTCCTTTTTCATTCCTGGCAACTGTGTGCACAAGCCGGATGTATACAGCTTTAGTATCCCCTCCGGCCCCAAAGGACGGGTCCTGGGGTGGGGAGGTTCCTTCTAACTTGGCCAATTAATCTATTTATCAGGACTGTGGCAGGTGGTATCTCGCTCTGGCACCTTGACTGTCTCACGTTAACCTCAACGACCGCTGGCCAGAAGCTGCAGCATGTGAAGAGAATTCACAGGAAGGGCCAGGAGATGCCCATCGACAGCAAGAAAGAAGAGTGAGCTGAGGTGTATGAGGAAGCAAAAACAGACAACATCATGAGGACTGCTGGGAGCTTAGTGCTGGTTCCAGCTCATTCGGGAGATGCAGACCCGCTTGAGGGTCTGGTGACAAGCCTCTGCATCTCCACACTTAATCCCCACTTACATGGATACTGGAATTGGGTTTAAATGGATTTTATTAAACTCCAAGTGTGTTTTAAGTGGGGTTTGAAGGGATCCAAAAGTAGACTTAAATGACTTGCAACCAAATGAGCCCTAACCAAGCCAACACTGGGGTATCAGTTAGAGAGGACAGGAAAGATTTCAGACCCTAGGGGTTTGGATCTTGGTTCTACCACTTCATAGCTACATGGTCCTTTGTGTGCCCTCAGAGAGACACTCAGAGTTTTACAATACTTTCCCCACAATCTCGTGTGGAAACTAGAAATCATGACTACAAAGTACCTGGTAGTGCCAGGTGCACCAGGAGACCCTTCCTGCCACAAATGCTTAACACTCAGAGTATATGAGAAATTAAAAGACTCTTGATTGTTTATTAGTACAAATTTGCTTTCTAGCTCTGCCCACCCCCCAAAGCTTTAGATAGTCCTCCTTATCCTTGCTTTACTACACTGTGAGCAGAATCCAGGGGAAGAGGAACCCTATACCTTGGCCCATCACCTCCCTACACCCAAGCCTCCAGGAAAGTATTCACATTCCTGACAGATAGGACAGAAAGCAAGGTACCAGGTTCTAGATTTTGTTGAGTGTATTTTTAACCTCTGCACCTGCTCACCAACACTGAACTTACACAGGCACCCCTAGAGCAACCAAATAAAGGGTATTTAAGATGCAGCTTCTTGCTCCCTTTGTTTAGAAGCATAATTATAATGTCCTTGGTGCTGATTTGCAGGGGGCCAACAGTGTATGTGGTGCCATAGAGTTCCTGCAAAGACAGCTTTTGTCAGCATAAACAGAGGGGAGAGATGCCTTGAATATTACCTTTGTTCTCTGAAATCCAGTCTGCCTATTCGGAATCTTGATACTTTTCTTCTCATTCTCCCCTGCCAGCCAGAGAAAAGCAAAGGCGAAAGGGCAAGATGAACCAAGGGTCCCCAGGACCTTGAATGAGAGCTGCTCTTCCAGAACCTAGGCAGTACCTATAAAAATGAAACCGAGCCCACCCAGGAAAAGGTGAGCGGCGTCTCCTGAAAGGATGAAGTCCTGAGGATGAATCTGAGAGGAAAGGCTACATTGACACTTCCCAGGAGAGTGGTAACAATGTCAATGAGACCAGAACCTCAGGGATGGCTGTTTAATATAATAGCACAAACTCTGGAAGAGGCGATCTTTTCTACCCAAGAAGATAACAAATGAAGACTAGCAGAGCATTTGTGGAAAGTTGATCTTCTTCAGCCAGAGTCTCACCCGTGGAGATATACATCCATTCTTTAGTCTACAGATCTTCAAGTACATCCAGACCTACAAAATCAGAAGCCCATAGGGTTATATCTCAGACAGACGCATTTTTTAAAGCCCTATGACATTCTTCAATCATCTCTGATAACATTAAACTTGTTTTGTTTTGTATTTTTTCTGCAAAAACTTCAACAAAGAGAAAACAATGAAGGATGAAATGCCCTATATGAGAGTCAGGAGGAAAACTGAATTAAAACAAGGTAAATAAGAGTTTTGATCATCCTGGGTGCCACGTGAAATGTTAATTATTGTGTATCGTATGTTATTTGACCTTCAGGAACACATCTGAGCCTTGGTTTTCTTATCTGTGAAACAGAGGTAACGTCCACTTTGGGAGCTTCAGTAAAAGTTCAACTGAGAGGACCATGTAAAGGACGTTGCTTACAGCTACTGTACAACTTGTCCAACACAACCAAGTTCACCCCTAAGAAAGCTGGAGATGATAGCCAGGTCGATCAGATGGCAAGTCAATCTCATTCCATGCTTTATTCTTTTTCTTTTTTTAAGATTTATGTATTTACCTTAAAGAGAGAGAGTATGTATGCTTGTGGGGGCGAGGGGTGAAGGAAAGGGGAGAGAGAGAGTCTCAAGCAAACTCCACACGGAGCACAGAGCCCAGTGCAGGGCTCCATCTCATGACCCTGATATCAGGACCTGAGCTGAAACCAAGAGCTGGACGTTTAAATGACTGAGCCACCGAGGTGTCTCATGTTTTATTCCTTTTTTAAAAAATATATTTATTTATTTAGAGAGAGGGAGAATATTCTTTATACACTCATACTCTCACCAGGAAAAAAAAAACACTCAAGTAATGAGAAATAAAGGAAAACAAAGTCAGTCACCAAACTGCTCATTTCTCTCCATCTTCCCTAGAGCCCAAACCAATTTTTGTAGAGCTTTTCAGCAGCCATCTTGGAACATAGGGTGATTTTAAGGGAGGCAACCATGCACTGTGCTGTCAAAGCAGAAAAGAACCAGAACCACGGGTATGGGACCCTGTAACAGCTCAGGACTGCTCACCTCCACATTTCTTTATGTGACAAAGAATAAAAATAAAGCAATGATTTTTTTTTTAGGTTTTCATTATCCATAGTCAAATCTAATCTTCATCAATACAGTCCCCCCAGAGAAACCTTCAACAAGATTACGGTGATGACAATTGATAAATCATTAGGCAAAATGCCCAAGTAACACAAAAACCTCAGTGAAAGTATTCTTGAGGCCAAATGAAGAAAGATGACTGTTTGCCAACAAAGTGATTAGAAAAAAAAAAAAAAAACAAATAACCCTTGAGCTTTAGTCCTTAAGAGAACTAAGATTCAAATCCAGTTTTAACACATATTAGCTGTGTGACATGTTCATTCTTTCTGAGGCTCATTTTTCTTGTCTGTTGGTTAGCTTGTTTTGTTTTGCTTTGTTTCAGCTGGAATAAACTGGAGTGATGCCTACGAAACAGAGATGAGGTGAAGCTTAAATTAAATGAGAGAACAAATGCAAATAATGTAGCACAATGACACTCAATAATTCTAGGTTCCCTGCCTGTTTTAGTGGCCCAGTAAGTACTATTATTGTCCCCAAGTATTTAGTTACCTTCTTTCTTGTAAGAGGATTTCAGGCAAGAGAGTGATGTGATCTGATTTAAATGCCAGCCTGATTACCATATGGAGAATGGATTTTAAGATCTCTCCAAGTAGGAGATGATTGCGTCTTGGACTGGAATTGTTAATGGAAGAGAGAGAACTGAATGGGTCCAAGACATATTTTTTTAAAGATTATTTATTTATTTATTTGATAGACAGAGATCACAAGTAGGCAGAGAGGCAGAGAGAGAGAGGAGGAAGCAGGCTGTCTGCAGAGCAGAGAGCCCGATGCGGGGCTCAATCCCAGGACCATGGGATCATGACCTGAGCCGAAGGCAGCGGCTTTAACCCACTGAGCCACCCAGGCGCCCCAAGACGTATTTTTGAAAGCAGAGTCTGTAGAGTTTATTGACTGATTGGATCAGAGAAATCAAATAATCAAGGGAAGGTACTAGATAACTGGCTGATGCCACTAGTGGATGTGGATGTCATTAACTGAGAAGAAAGAAGGGAACTGGATTAAAGAATTAAGGACTTAGTTTAAGACCCAGTAATTGGGATGTCTATGAGATATTCAAGTGGAGATGCCAAACTGGCAGAGACATATGGGTAGCATGACATAACCAGGACCTGTTGAGAGAGAAATGGGGAGCTACTAATAATTAGAATGGGATAACGAGTACAAATTGGGACTGTTTGGTCCCAGGAGCTGGAATGTTTGGTCATCCTAGATGGAGTCTGGAGTTTTCTGGAAAAAGTCAAGACTAAAGATAGCGTGGGGGGCATCGGTGACATAAAGATGGTGTGTTATTAAGGTGATCTAAGGAGAGTATACAGACACAAAAAAAGACAGGAACCCAAGAGAGTTTTGAGATTTCTGGCATTATAAGACGGGCAAACAATGAGGAGCTAGTAAGAAAGTAGAGGAGAAGCAGCAGTCCTCACCCCAGAGCACCAGGTGTTGGGGCAGGACTGAGCAGTATCCAGGCATGAGGGCAAATAATTCAGAGCATATACCCCCTCAGGTCTTCACTAAATCACAGCAGAGTCGCTCAAATGGCCTTCATCTTAAAGAACAGTGATCACAATGATTTTCCTAATATGTCCTTCCAAGCCCCAGAGAACGAAGAAATTTCATGCATATATGAAATAATGAAGGGAATAGCCAATAGAGGGAAGATTTACCCGCAAACGCACAACAGCACCCCATTCATACGCTAGCACAACATAGGGGCAATGTGTTCAACAGGTACATCTCCACCAGAATGAGTGGATGCCCATGTGGAAACTCCACCTTCACCGACTCAGCCCACCTCCGTGACCTCACCGTACTCATCTGAATCATGAGATATGCAGTAAGATGGATGTCCCAAACCAGCTAGAGAATGCCTTCAGCATCCTTCAGGGAAGATATTTTCAGGAAAACAAAAGAAGCCTCGTTTGCCATTTTAAGGTAGCAGTAGCCAAGACATTAGCTCAGGTCCTCTGCATTCCCCTCAGCCCATGTTCCCACCAGGTATTTACTCATAACCCAAGGGTAAACAGTGAGCAAAAGTCTGCAGCAATTTTTCCTACCTTTTCACATTACGGAGTATCATGGAGCTCAATAAATGGAAGCAAATTCATTGAAAATTCGGGCCACTCTTCCTGGATTCCAAGTGAATTCAACTGAGAAAGGGACCCCTTGAAGGACCCCAGCATTCGTGTGCTTGGGTGACAGAATAAACTGGCACACACTTAAATGATTCTGAAGTGGGCAAGTAAGAGATGAATTGTCATTTGCACCAAACCCTGCTAGCACACAGTTATCTTACTGGCCTTACTCTGATCATCTAGGATCCCTAAGTCACAGAGTCAGAAGCGTAGACAAGATTCAGATACAGGAAGCTGACCACAGTATCAGTGAAAAGAAAACGCCCTTCCTGGAGCTCCCGAGCCCCTACCCTGAGCCCCTACCCCTACCCTGAGCTCCCCCCACCCCCCGCCCCGCCCCACCCAATCTTCTCTTTGTTTTAGAGGTCAAGCTGATGCAAAGGAACTCTGATCCTGGAAGTTAGCTATCTTGCCATATCAGGGGTCAAATCAACATTCAGACCATAAAGAACTAAGTCCCTCCTGCTTTTCACAAAAGCAGGGCTCCAGGAATCCCACTGGATCATCAACAGAGTCTCCAAGCCCACACAAGCAGACTGGGGTAGAGGACAGAGGCCATTTCCCACAAGTTCCATTGCAAATGGCACCTCTGAGCTCTTTCTTTCTGGACCCCTGCTGTGGCAGAGTGTGCATTTACTTCCTACCCCCACCCCACCTAGTCCAAGGCTGAACAGACAGAACCAACGTCAAAATAACCAGTTTCAGATTTCAAATGTAACCTCATTGTACTATTTCAATGGAAAAATGGCATACATGTTATGTATAAAGAATTCCTTAATTGAGGGGCACCTGGGTGGCTCGGTGGGTTAAAGCCTCTGCCTTCGGCTCAGGTCATGATCCCAGGGTCCTGGGATCGAGCCCCGCATCGGGCTCTCTGCTCAGCAGGGAGCCTGCTTCCTCCTCTCTCTCTATCTGCCTTTCTGCCTGCTTGTGATCTCGATCTCTCTGTGTTAAATAAATAAATAAAATCTTTTAAAAAAAAGAATTTCTTAATTGAATTGTTCAACAAGACTAGAAACAGTATTGGATTCCCATTTCAGTCAAGTTTATAAATAATTTCAATTTGTCAAGGCTCGGTTATTAGCAAATATAGTCCTTGAAATGTCAGTGGTAACTCACACATTTTATTTCAAATGTAGTTAATGATCTCTGCATAGAATACTCTTAATTGGTTGGGTTTTTTTTTTAGCAACACAGTAATTCTCAGCATTTTCAAAGAACCAGTGTAACACACAGCACCTTACAAACAAATATTACCTCTTTTCCTTTTGGCCATGGAGAATGAGAAGCACCATGAAGTTGAGCCATTTTTCTAAGACCACATAGCAAGCTGCAGAAGGACTACAAAACTCAAGATCTGCTAGAACTGAAATGGTACTATTGGGCTATGTCTGGGTTTCACTCTCTAAAAACCTCGTTATTATAGATGTAGGTTAGGATACAGACTTTAGCGAATCAATTTTAGTGGCTGAACATATTCAAAAGAACAGCTTGTAAAAAAATAATAAAATAAAATGACTAATAAAGATGGCACTATTGGGAAGTGTCATTACCCATTCATTCACACTGATTGGAGAGCACCTGCTATGCATAAGCCACTGGGTTAGATGTGGCAGGACTTTGAAAAGTGAGGAAGTAATCTTCCTTGCCTTTTAGGAGCTTAAAACCAGGGATAGGGCAGGGTAATGCCCCGTCTATTTGATAATAAGAGAAATTGCATAACAAACTATATTATATCCACTCAACATATATACCCAAATATCTAGACTATAAGGTAGCTTTACATTACTCCTGTAAAAGAAGTGTAGAATTCTTTATTTAATTTATTTATTTGAGGGAGAGAGAATGGGCACAAACAGTGGGATCAGCAGAGGGAGAGGGAGAAGCAGATTCCCGACGAGCAGGGAACCCGATGCAGGGCTTGATCCTAGGACCCTGGGATTATGACCGGAGCCGAAGGCAGAGGCTTAACCCACTGAGTCACCCAGGCGCCCCAAGAAATGTAAAATTCTTATATGGTCATGAACAGTGGTCATCAAAGGCAACTCTGAAATGAGAACTAACAATTGAGGCAAGAAGCCTGAATTCTGCCCATTCCCATTGCTGATGAACTCACTGATGAACTCATGGTGTAGCTACAGCTACACCATGTCCTCCCTTTAGACTGTCTCTTCATTTTTCCAATGGGAGGCATTTAAGTGTGAGAACGAATGACAGCGTTTTATCAATCTGATCTTAGTATCAAGGGGAGAGTTTCCTGAAGCAAAAGATTCTCTTGCTTGAAAGAAATAAACCGGCAATTTACAAAAGCAGAAATGCAAATGGCTAATAGGCTTATAAAAAATGCTCAATCACATTAGTAATCAAAAAATGCAAATTAAAACAAATTACCATCTTCCCCTCTCAAACGGGCAAAGATTTAAAAGCATGATAAAATCTAGCCTGAGTAAGGGTGAAAGGAAATGGGCATTCTTCTACACTGCTGAGAAGAGCTTCAACTGCTTCAACTTTTCTGGATGGGCAATTTAGAGATACTTAATCAAAAGCCTTTAAAATTTACAGACCCTTTGACCCAACAATTCTACTGCAATTATTCCCAGGAGATGGAGACAAACATTTCAGTTAAAAATTGAAAACACTCTAAATGTCTAACATTAAATAAACTGCCATAATACAATGGAATGATAGTCAATCATCAGTAATAATATTGCTGTAAAACATATTTGCTAATGCAAAAATATATTCGTGTTATATTATTAAATGTACAAAATACATTTATAGTGCATCTGGTTTGTTTTGCTTAAACATGCATTTATATGGAAAAATGCACAAAACAAAATCTGGAGTGATATAAACACCCATTATCCACAGCCTTTCTAACCATTGGCGGTCTCTGTTTGCCTGGGACGGTGGGACAATTCAATGCGTGCCTTTTGCTCTCCCACAAATGCCTTGTACCTGATTTTCTAAGAAACTTTTCCTGAGTCTTTAAAATGTAACTTGTTAAAAAAAAAAAAAAGATAATAGCAGCATTATTTACAATAGTCAAGCTGTGGAAGCAGCCCAATAGATGAATGGATAAAGGTGTACACAGACACACACACACACACACACACAGACACACAATGGGCTATTACTCAGCCATCAAAAAGAATGAAATCTTGCCATTTTCAACAGCATCGACAGACCTAGAGGTATCATGTCCCATGAAAGGAATCAGATTGAGAAAGACAAATGTCATATGATTTTGATTATATGTGGGATCTAAAAAAACAACAACAAAAAAAAAAACAAAAAAAAACCTAAACTAAAAAATGAACAAGTGGTTGTCTTGAATACAGAGAGCAAATTGGGGGTTGCCAGAGGGAAGGTGGAGTAGGGGCAAGACAGGTGAAGGGGATGGAGATGTACAAACCTCCATTTATAAAATAAGCAAGTCACAGAGATGAAAATACAGCACAGAGAATATAGTCAATGGTATTGTGGCAACGTTGTAGGGTGTCAGACAGGGATGACATTTATCATGGTGAGCCCTGTGTAACGTATAAGATTGTCAAATTGATATGTTGACACCTGAAACTAATATAACATCGTATGTCAAGTATATTTCAATTAAAAAAAAAAACCCAAATCGGAGTCACTCACGCTAAGCTCCTTATCAACAAACACGCCTCAACGTCGTTACAGCTTCTCCTCTCCCTGGAACAGAACCCTAAACCAGTGAGTCAGAAGTAGCCTGATTGATCAGCACTAGTGAGGTAATGTGCTTGACAGACCCTTGCCATCCCCTAAAGGAAAGTATCCTTGCAAGAACCAACCCCCTTTGGGCCTCCTACGAGTGCTTTGTCCCTGCTCCCTTCTACATACAAGTCCTCCATTTTGTCCAGCTCCTCAGGGCTCCTTTCTGCCTGCTAAATTGGAAACTGACAGATTCAAATCAGGTCTTGCTCAAATGAACTCTTAAAATGTTTTGTATGCCTCAGTTTATCTTTTAGCGGTTCTGCCTATCAGAAGAGGGAACTGAAGGAAGCCCCCAGTGGCCCCCGGGAGCAATGAGCAACCAGAAGTAGGTACCTCTTGAGCCTTTCTTTGAGTTCACTGCTTTCTTGCTATCTCTGGAGGTGGTGGGTAGGTCCCTCTCCCACCTTCACTCTGCATCTTTTGCATTATGTGCTTTCAGACTTCACTGGAGCATTTCTTTTTCTGGACTAGGTCCAGAAACTGTCTGGAGAAACAACGGTTCGACTTAAAAGCTGGACCAAGTCCATCTGAGAAACCAGACTGAGTCTGGGGAATGACCAGGTCTGACTTAGGCTATACTAGGTTGAGGGTAAGGCCTCAGCTGAATACAATTTTGTTTTATGGCTGAACAAGCAGGTTCCCCTTACCAAAGATAATATTGAATTCCACTGGCCTCTGTGGAGAACTTTCAACCTAGGTAAGTTTACTCATCTATGAAGTGTCCTGGAGAAAAAGTGGTCTCAGCCAAGCACTCACCCTAAAGGACAGAGGGAAAATTATTTTCCCTTCTCGACAGTTTCTGGTGACCAGGATGAGACCTGCTAGGACACCGACCTTCCTCTAGAGTATGCAGATGGGATCCTGGGAAACCCAACAGAAGCTTAGAAGAAACCCAACAGAAGCTAGAAACAGGTGACAATTCTTACCACAGTCAGCTGTCCCAGATCTCTGTCTGGGGTATCTGGTTGAAAGAGGGAGATAAAATTTCATATCCCTTCCTTGCCCAAGTATAAATTGGCAGGCAAAAAGCATTTGTAAGATTTAGGTCTTTAATTGTGACTTACAGATTTGCTTGCATACCCACTGGTGGTTGATCCCTTCTCTTCCCGGGAAAGAGCTATTACCTTCTGTCTTCTTTTGTGTCCTCAGAACTTGATGTGGAAACCATTAGGTTTGGGGGGCCCCAAAATATGTCTACACAGAAATATGGGTTGTATCCCCCATGTCGCTAGGGTCCTACCCACTGCTGCCTGCTCTCAGAAGAATTGTTTGAGTCTGTCTTTCTTTTGGTTATCTTTGGGAGTGACTCCAGTGCCTCTTGCATCCTTGAACACCACAGAGGTGTTCGGTACTGTCAGGACTATTGACTGGTTGTCCCAGCCAAAACCTGACTAGATGTTCAAAAAGATTTGTGGATTGTCTTATCTTGTTTTGTTTTGTTCTAGGTAGCTCTATAGTCAGAAGTTGGCCAAGTTGGAAGCTGATTTCCAGAGCCAGACAGAAGCTTATTTTTGGCCTTCTTCCCTAAGCTAAAATGAAGGTATGTACTTGAAGGGAAAGAAAAATATTCTGGAGCCATGTTGGAGGGTTTACTAATACATTCCCAAAACACACAATCCTAGACCTAGAACATAGGAATCTCTGATTTCTGTCTCAGTTGACGATCTCCCTGATTCAAGCAATTCTCCCAATTTTCAAGCAAATTGAAGAAAATACAGTTAGATGGGTGGGTCAGCTTCTTGATATCATTCCAGTTTCCAACCAGTTCTTGGAGGAAAAAAGAAAACTGTCTTTGTCTTTGTGTTGAGTTTTTATAAGAACAGGAATGAGGCTCTAGAAAGAATACAAAGACCATCTATTCTTTTTACCAACCTCAAAACCTTCCTATTCATCTCTAAAAGCTGGCAGATATTATAAAATGTCTGGATTTAGTAAACAAAAGTTCTTCCTGATGGAGCTTGCCTTCTTTCTCTGTGCCTTTTGCGAGGCAAATACTCCACCGGTTCCTCTCTGGGAACGGAGGTAATTCTGATCAGAAGGAGGAAGGGAAAAAAAAGGAAAGGCTGTTTTGAAAACAAGGTCCATGAAAAATCATAAAAGTCTCTTTTACAAATACCAATAAAAAGCTTTACCCATGTGAGCAGATAACCTTAACTTATTCCATCTGCCAGAAACACAATCTGGATCCAATTGTTCTTTTATAAACTGGACTTTTGCATTATTGTACCTGTCTCATGGCTAAAATTGTCTAAGGAAAGCTCTAAGTTTACTGCATCTTTGTGTGTATGTTATAGACATGTGATTCTTTTTCTACCTCCGGATAGTATTGCCAAAATTAGTTTGGAAAGAGCTCAATTTAATTGGCTTAAAGACAAACAAGCATAATATATATCAAGTATACTCTCAGAAATATAGAAACTAGCCCAAATGTTTTATAAATTTGTGTGATCTGGGATAATCTTTAGTAAATAAAAGGTAGCTTAAGTTTGTTGGCTCAGTTAAAACAGGCATGTCTTTAGAGTTATCATCATGAAACATAATACTTTTATTCTACCTAGGTAAAAGCCAAAAAGATGTCTCTGTTACAGAATGTTCGAGCAAGACAGATAACTTAAGATACGCCTGGCTGGCTCAGTCAGAGGAGCATGCAAGTCTTGATCTCAGGGGTCATGAGTTCAAGCCCTACATTGGGTGTAGAGATTACTACAAAAAATAAATAAACATTTAAGAAAGATAACAAAATGATGTTCTGCTCTTTAATATCTCGTGGGATTTTTATGAAGGCTCTAAATACAACGGTTAAAAATGAGTAAATCAGGGGTGTCTGGGTGGCTCAGTGGGTTAAGCTTCTGTCTTCGGCTCAGGTCATGATCCCAGGATGCTGGAATCGAGCCCCACATCAGGCTCTATGCTCAGCGGGAAGCCTGCTTCCTCCTCTCTCTCTGCCTGTCTCTCTGCCTACTTGTGATCTGTCTGTCAAATAAATAAAATCTTTTAAAAAATGAGTAAATCAAATAAATATAAGTAAGATAAAAAGTTTATAAACGAGCTTTTCAACAATAATTATGCTTTATGGGATATCTACTTAAAAAATAGTTTCCAAAATCTTTTTGGTCACCTTCAAGTTTGAAACCTTCAAGTTTTGGTGAGATGAGTTAAACAATGGATAGTCATGGAATATCTAGATCATCTCCAATTAAGATAAAATACTGGAGCATTAATAACTGAACAGAGAATTGTCCAGTATGGGTTTCCTTTTACAGAGGAACTACACATGTTTGGGTCTATCAGTAAACGTGTTTTGTGCCCCCACTGGAAAATTTACTATGAGGAAGAATATACTTCTAGAAGTCATGAAACATAGTTACACCTTTGCCAATCCACAGGACCCTAATGTAACAGATCCACAAAGGGGTCTAAGGATGAAGAATTCTAGAGGCACCTGGGTGGCTCAGTGGTTAAGTGTTTGCCTTCAGCTCAGGTCATGATCTGAGGGTCCTGAGATCAAGCCCCACATCAGGTTCCCTGCTTGGCAGGAAGCCTGCTTTTCCCTCTCCCACTCCCCCTGCTTCTGTTCCCTCTCTCACTGTGTCTATCTCTGTCAAATAAATAAATAATATCTTTAAAAAAAAGAATTCTAATCAACATATGGAGTTAAAACTCCTTAGAAATAATAAGGGTGAAAACAGCTATGTAAGCAAAATAGGTTAGGAGAGTAAAATGTCTGGTTGTTCCAGAATGAGAAAAGAAAACAGGACAAAAACTGAATGGATGAAAATAGAGCTACCTTATGACCCAGCAATTGCATTACTGGGTATTTACTCTAAAGATACAAACGTAGTGATCCAAAGGGGCACGTGTACCCGAATGTTTATAGCAGCAATGTCCACAATAGCCAAGTTATGGAAAGAACCTAGATGTCCATCAACAGATGAATGGATAAAGATGTGGTATATATATACACAATGGAATACTATGCAGCCATCAAAAGAAATGAAATCTTGCCATTTGCGACGACATGGATGGAACTAGAGGGTATTATGCTTAGCGAAGTAAGTCAACCGGAGAAAGACAACTATCATATGATCTCCCTGATATGAGGAAGTGGAGATGCAATGGGGGTGGGGGTTAAGGGGGTAGGAAAAGAATAAATGAAACAAGATGAGATCAGGAGGGAGACAAACCAAAAGAGACTCTTAATGTCATAAAACAAACTGAGGGGGGTGGGGGGAGGGGGTTGGGAGAGGGTGGTGGGGTTACATTATATGTTTAAATAAAAATTAAAAATTAAAAAAAAACTGAATGGATGTAAAAAACACTTGTAGGTGCTTTGTCAAAAAGGAATCTCAGAAAAGGAACTCTGTGTATGTCAAGCTGGCTAAGATCGGAATGAATTTCAGTTTTTAAAGAATGAGTTCTCATATCAAAAGGACAAAGTAATTAATGCCCAGGAGAGACCAGTCGCCACTCACCTGTCTCCCATTCCTGGTCCATCCATCAAAGGAGAGGAATTAAAAGCCAAGAGGTGAAGAGGGAAAGCGCTGGAGCCTTCCCCGGAATGAGGCCGACCCGTCTTTTAGGTACAATCAGAAACAAGCCCTGCTGGGAGCAGCCGGGGAGATTGGCCTGAGCCCTGCTGCCTCTGGGACAATTCTTCAGCCCTGATGGTTTTCAGAGAGGAACTCTGGGCTCAGTCACTCAGAAAGCCCACTCCTTCCAACTCGCTCCCGGGAAATTAAAAGATAGGCCTGTCACAGCCAGTAATTGTAGAAATACTCAGTGGGGCAGTTTTCATAGCTGTGCTGTGCTGGGAAAACACGGGGCTTGTTTGCTCCAGGAAACTTTGCTGGAGGAGAGAGGGAAGGAGGGACTGCCTTAAGGCAGTAACTGTTTCTTCTTGCTTGGCCGCATCCCTCCAGACCCTGCCTGGCTCACTCAAAAAGCCTTCTTGGGGTCACTCACTGCTGCGGGGTATCAGGAACCTAGCACATCACGGCATTCACACTTGTCACTTTGGAAACAGGAAAGCAAGGTCCATAAAAAGTAAGATGATTTACCCAACGTCACCCGGCCAGTTCCCTGGCAAACTGATGGCCCACACCCACTAATTCTGTTCTCTTCGCAGGGCTATTTATTATTATCAGAGTAGATGGACGATGAATCGTATGGAACCTGAGCCCCAGAACCCCAGAACCCCCTCCATGTGCATGGGACCCTTCTGAGACTGGAGGTCCTGGCTATTTTCGTATAATTGGCAGAAGGAAGGTATTTTAACCACCATTAAGACCCCCGTTTCTTTCCTCTTTGACAATTCAAGAGCACTTTGTCCACATGCTGAGTGACCTAGGAGTTAAGGACCCAGTTGGCCAGGTTCAGCCAGATTTATTTCTGTGATTCACAATAGCAACCTCTGTGTCTAGTGAAGTCACAGCTAGCTATCCTGGTTTCTGGAAGCGTCCCTACCCAAGCAGACTCACCAGGCAGCGTCATGACCCGAAGGTCCTGTCATGGTGAGAACACAAATGCAGGAGAAACAAGACAGGCAATTGTACAAAGCCAGAAATATGGTCTATGGCATATTTTGTCAAAACTTACTGCTCAGAGGGACACCTGGGTGGTGCAGTGGGTTAAGCATCTGCCTCTTAGTTTCCAGTCAGGCCCTGATCTCAGGGTCGTGAGATCAAGCCATGCACCTGTCTGTTTGGGATTCTTTCTTCCTCTGCCCTTCTCACTCATGATCCCCCCACCTCTCTCTCTAAAATAAATAAGTAAACCTATTTCAAAAATTACAGTTCTTTTACTTTTATATTTTTTAATATGGTTTTTCTTTTCTCTCTCTCTCTCTTTTTAAATTTTATTCATTTATTTGTCAGAGAGAGGGAGAGCACAAGCAGAGAGAGAAGTAGTCTCTCCGCAGAGCGGGAAGGCTGGCATGGGATTCAATCCCAGGACCTTGAGATTATGACCTGAGCAGAAGGCAGACGCTTAAGGGATTGAGCCACCCAGGCGCCCCCTTGCAGCTCTTCTACAAGAAACTTAACAGAGGTTTTCTTAAATTTGACAATAATCCTAAAAGTTTACCTGACACGACCCCAAAACAAGCTGGAAAGCCAAAAGAAAAATTTCTTTCATTATCAAGAGTAAAAAATAAATTTTGATCCATCATGCTAGAGAATGGGTTAAATTATCCTTATTCTCTTTAGAAAACAGAATTATAAAATGCCATGTGAATAAGGCAATCAGAGAATATTCAGCTAAAAAACTTTTGGAAAAAAGAATTATAAACAAATGCCAGGAAGTCAACTTAAAAAATATGTTATTTTTCTGGCTTTTGTGATGCTTGTGGTATTTTCAGCTTTTTAAAAATCATTACTTTGTAAAGGTTTATTATTCTAAATACATATTCCCATTCATATTTAATTTTGAATTTGTAATTTCATATTCTTTTTTTTTAAGATTTTATTTATTTATTTGACAGACAGAGATCGCAAGTAGGCAGAGAGGCAGGCAGAGAGAGAGGAGGAAGCAGGCTCCATGCTGAGCAGAGAGCCCGATGCGGGGCTCGATCCCAGAACCCCGAGATCATGACCTGAGCCAAAGACAGAAGCTTTAACCCCCTGAGCCACCCAGGCACCCCTCATATTCTTTTTCTTAAAGGGGGATCCCCTTTTTAAGAAAAGATGTATAAGCTTCAGGCCCTACAAAACCTGGGTCTACCCCTTATTATTGTTTTACAATGTTTTATATTAATAGCAATATTTACTAAGTACCTAGTAAGTACAGCAAGGAGTTACAATGCATATATAATTCCTTTTCACTTTATTTCATCCCTATTTTATTTTATTATATATATTAGATACATATAGAGAAAAATATATGTAGCTATACTGATAGATTAATATGAAAAACATTTTGAAATGTCCCCTTCTCTTTTAAGCAGGAGACATTCAAAATCATTTCTGCTTTCTTGATGAGGAATCAGGCTTATCATAATGAGAATTAGTTATTACTATCATTAGTTATTAATATCATCATTATTACATGGCATTTGTGTGAAGTTAAGTATCTGCTAGGACATAGAGTTGCCATTTTTGGCTTTTGTTAAAAGAGTTACCTTTAGGGACGCCTGGGTGGCTCAGTTGGTTAAGCGGCTGCCTTCAGCTCAGGTCATGATCCCAGCGTCCTGGGATCGAGTCCCACATCAGGCTCCTTGCTCAGCAGGGAGCCTGCTTCTCCCTCTGCCTCTGTCTGCCTGTGCTC
>RCUC01131323.1:0-47621 GCA_003697995.1 Taxidea taxus jeffersonii
GAGAATTAAGTAAGATAGCATGTGTAACATGCCTAGCATATTATAAGCCAGCAATAAACATCAATTACAATGACTATTCTTGACAGAGCCAAGAGAGGAAGTCAGTATTTACGATGTCTCATCTACCATTCTTTAACCCTTGGAGTATACTACTTCTTTGAATTTATTGTACCAACTGTACCCAGCCTGTGCCTTCAAAGAAACTAACAAATCATATAAAGATACTGAATGATTACTATAATTGAAAATACATATGAAGATCAATTTTAAACAACTGGATAAGAAAACATTAACTCATTCATTGTTATTTAATTAACAGATACTTACGAAATATTTACAATGAGGGGCACCTAGGTGGCTTAGTGGATTAAGCGTCTGCCTTTGGCTCAGGTTATGATACCCAGGAGTCCTGGGATCCAGCCCCATGTCAGCTCCCTGCTCAGCAGGGTGTCTGCTTTTTCTGCCCCTCACCCCACTGTGCTCTCTGTCTCTTTCTCAAATAAATAAATCTTTTTAAAAATTTATAATGAGCCAAATATCTATGAGTATATATCATAGAGATAAATCTTTTGTGGTAGAATTTACCATGAT
Organism: Taxidea taxus jeffersonii; assembly: GCA_003697995.1. Taxonomy (NCBI): domain Eukaryota; kingdom Metazoa; phylum Chordata; class Mammalia; order Carnivora; family Mustelidae; genus Taxidea; species Taxidea taxus. The sequence continues at coordinate 592 of RCUC01131323.1, forward strand.
TTTAATTATAGACATGGCTATACATACAACATGGCTGCCAAGAATCTCAGAGGAGTTGCACAGCATATCCTGATTGAGGGGGCTGTGAAGGGATCTGAGAATTGCTGTTATCTGTACACCACTTGCCCAAGAGGCTGCCTGAAGACAAGTCTATCAAACCTTCTCTACCAGCAGAACAAACACATAAAGATATGCAGGTCATACACATCCCACTCCCTAGATTCCTTTACAGGGCAAGAACCATCAGACAGCAGGCATTTTGTAATAGCACAAAGTACTATTGGACAATCCTAAATAATGAGCATATCTGACAGTGCTGGACTTGTTTACTTTCTAGTCACTATCCTCTCATTTGCCTCTAAATTGTGCTCTTTTTGCTGATTCCTGCAACATTCGATCTAGGCATCTCTTAAGGCAATTAGGTCATTCTAGCTCATGGACCCATCATAGCAGAGCTTAAGGAGGAAAAGGAGGAAAGAAAGTATGTGCAGGTTCCCTAAGGCTTTATTTCTGCTTGCTGATGAGTAATGATGGCAAATAGCCAATCATTTCTCTTCTAAACAGTTATTGGACATCTGCTGTGTAACAAGTGCAAAAAGACATAACTCCTACCCACTAGCAGGGTCATGCTTAAAATACAATTAAAATTTTTCTACATACCTTCTCAAAGTTTAAAGTAGAAATGCAAAATAAACCTTTAAAACCTTCCATCCATGTGATTGCCCTGATCAGAAGTAGCCTGTACCCAAAAAGTGCTTTCTCTCAGCCATTGACACATTTAAGATGTATTACAGAAAGTCATCATGACAGGATTTCAATCCAATGTTCTCTCCCTCTCTGTCTTCTCTGGTTTCTCAGCTCTGTCCTGGATCCCCAGACTCTACTCTACTTGTTAGATAGTGCTTTCCACCTCTTCTCATAGACCATGTAAACTTTGGTCTCTCTTGCTTCTGGGCGTTGTTCAGATCACATTTTCCCTCCTCACACTTGATTTACCTGACGATGCACACAGAAACACCAGTTAGGACATTCTTTAAACCTTCAATATTAGTCTATGGTAAGCCCGTTTATCTAAAAGATGTGTCACCCTATTGTGTTGTAGCCAGCTTTCCCTTTCTGGAAGTGGGTCATTCTTGGAGAGTCCACAAAATGTCTTAGAAAGAGTTGGAAGACTTTGGTTGTTACCACCACCCCATCATTTGCCAGCTGTGTGAGCCTAGTTGGTAATATCCTCACTTCCTAATTTTTTGCCATGTCCATAAACCATCGGCCTATATTTCATATTTTTCTTTAAATGTAAATGAAATCAAATTTTAATAAACTAATATTTAAATTCAAAACTTTGAATAAACATGTAATTGGAGATGTATCACTATCCATGAACCTTAAAAGCAAAGTTATAACTATTAAAATAATTTTATCTATATATCTCCTAATACTTTAAGAACTTCTCAGATGACTTAAGTCATCTCACCTTTATGATTGCAAAGCGCTCCCCTTGTACATTGAAAATCTTGGCAAATGCAGCGATTGTTTGAATGTCTTAGGTGGGAGTGAGCCTGCAGTAAACCTGGTTGTATTGCAACTGATACTGAATGTGTTCGATCTCTGCCAAGAGTCTGAAAGTCCATGTTTCTATCAACACCAAGGTCTTTTGCATCTCCTAGGTGGCATCATGGGGGGCACAGGAAACCTAGCTTGTGGCAGCCGACCCTGATGAATTCAGGAAGATCCTACCACTCTACCAGGAGTCGAGTCCCTTTGCACAGGGGTACCCTCTGCACATCTAGGGACCCACTCTCTGGAGCTGCCTGCTCTTCACTTCTGTGTGGCCATGAGAATGCACTTCACAGAGTGCCCAGTGTAGGGAGTATAACTGATGAGGGCTGGAGCCACCGAGCTCTGAAATTCTCAGCAGAGTCTGTGTGAGGCCGTGACTCAGCCAGGGACTGAGTGTGGCAGGGACATTAAGACAGACGCATCTCTGAAAGATGCAGGATTTCTCTAAGGGTCATTGTGGGCTCTGGGACTCCCTAACAGCTCTGCCCAGACTTACTGCAACTGAATGACAGACAGCCATGCTTCCATGTAATACTCTGACCTCCTCTCCTCATGTGGGGTCACACCCAAACAGCAGTCCGTTTCTCTCCCAGGTTGACCTGGGTCCCTTACTATACTCTCATTCAGGTGTTTTCCTAATAAAATCCTGGTATCTTGAATCGCATGTGGATGTCTGCTTCTTGAAGAACCTGAATTTATACACCACCCCTCCTCTTTCTTGGTTTGGGTAGGAGATCTTGCTCAGCTCTGAATTGCTTATTCTGTAGTAGTTGTTAAATGAGCTAGGCTCTAGAGAATCAAGTTTATTCTTTTTCACCACTGTAGATCTGCAAAGATCTGGACCCATGGCCCTTTTTTTCTCTCCTGCATATAATTTGTAGTAGGTTTTAGATCAGTTAGAATTAGGTTTTATTAAGAGAAATAGAAACCTTTAAAATGAGTGGTTTAAATAAGATAGAAGCTTACTTATAACTCATATAAAACAAGCCTTGGGGTGTAATGTTCAGGGCTGGTTTTACAGTTTCATGTTTCTCAGAGACTCAGGTTCTTTCTAGCTCACTGCTCCCCCAAACCTAAAATATGTCACCCCACCCTCATCTTCACAATCCAAAATGGCTGCTGGAGATCTGGCTACCCAATATCCATTCCAAGGAATAGAATACAGGATAAGGGATTAAGGTGGTAGGAAAAGAAAAAATGAAACAAGATGGGATCTGGAGGGAGACAAACCAAGAGAGACTCTTAATGTCATAAAACAAACTGAGGGGGCTTGGGGGGAGAGGGGTTGGGAGAGGGTGGTGGGGTTACATTATATGTTTAAATAAAAAAGCTTAAAGAAAAAAAAAGAATACAGGATTAAAAAAAAGAAAGGAATGCTTATGGAGACTCACTATAACTATTATTCAACACTTCTGCTTGAAGTTTATAGTCCAAAAGGCTATATGAAGTAGGTTTTTAGGTAGGAATAGAATACAGGATTAAAAAAAAAAAGAAAGGAATGCTTATGGAGACTCACTAACTATTATTCAACACTTCTGCTTGAAGTTTATAGTCCAGAAGGCTATATAAAGTAGGTTTTTAAGTAGGGTGCAATGTGCCTAGTTAACAATCTAGGTTTGTTGCAAGGGGAAAATGGACAGGCAACTGGCAGTCTCTGCCACAGCTTCCACAGCTTTTCCAGAAATTCAGTTGTCATCTGGTCACAGTTAGATAATAAGGGGCTTTGTCCATTATTATAAAACTCCAAACCCTCATCCAACTAAAGTCTCCCCCACTCATATGTTGCCCATTGATTGTACTCCAATGGCTTTATCCTCTTGCCCATTAATTGGACTCCAATGGCTCTCCAGTGTTGCAGCTGGAGAAGGAAGACAGAAAGTCCCAACTCAAATAGCACAGTTATAATATAATATTGGGATTCTCTGTGCTGAGCAAAATCCAAATGCTGAGTTGTACTCTTATGGGTATTTTTGTGGATTCTTCAGAGACACCTAGGCCCTATATTGTTCTCACCTACAGTTTTGTTAATGAGGGTATGTTAGAGACTGCCATTCCCCCAATATGGAATGCCAATTATTAATTGGACACATGGCCTCCAGCTCTAAACACAACATTTACCAGTTGACATCACTTTAATGGTGAAACCACTATCAACAATTGGCTTCTGCTCAAACATATTAAGCACTTGGAAGTTATCATTCCGTTCCTCACAAGAATAAAACTGAACTGAAAGTCAACAATTCTACTTAAATCCACCAGAGAATTGATATCATAGGGCAAACCAATGCCCTGAAAACTAGAAAGACAGACAGGCAAAAAGAGCATCACAACTTATCAGGAGAAGAAATTGCTAGGGCCAGGAATGGGTAGGAAAATTTAAACTGTACGTGATGAATTGTTGAAGGCTGAGTGTGGACTACTGTGAGAGTTAAAAATGCCTGGGTTCCAGCCTAAGGGGAGATCCCATACTTTCATGTGTAACTGTTATATTACTTCCAGGAGCCCAAGTTCTGATGGTGAAGATAAAGAGATTCCTTTTGTGCTTCTGGCAGAGAAAGAGGGGAAAAAATGCTCTGAGATACACCCAGAGCATTCTCTTCTTCATCTGTCCTTAAGGAAAACTACTTTATGAGAGCCTAATTAATGTGAGAGGAAGGAAATACCAAACTCCAATCCCCCCTTAACTTTCCTATCTCACCTAAAAATAAAAAATTAATAAAAGTAAAATTTTTAAATAAAAAGCTGAGAAGCACTTGTGAAGGTCACAGACTATGACACACACTTACTAAAAGACTAAGTGAATCATAAGAATGCAAAATATGCTTCCCCTCCTCCTCCCACACCTTACCATGACACAACAAGTCTCCTTGGATAATAACAGAAAATTATATCTCAAAGCACTGCAAGACTAGGACTGTATTTAAGGAGTTCCTAGGGGAACCTAAAGACACCCCAGAAGACAAAAACAAGGACATTGAAAAAAACTGAAGCCTCAGACACCTATAGCTAGTACAAACAGTAAACAGGGCATAACTGCTAGTAAGATAAACATAAAACCTTACACTGAATGTCTCTTTACTTCAGTTCTATTACCCTATACACCATGTCTGGCTTTCAACAAAAAATGACAACACATGCTAAAAGGCAAGGAAAAAAAAACCCACACACTTAAGATACAAAGCAAGCAACAGAACCAGACTCAAATATGACAGATATTTTAGAATTGTCAGATCAGGCAAAAATAACTATGCTTTATGTCCTAAGGCTCTAACAAGAAAAATGGACAACATGGAAGAACAGATGTAATGTAAGCTGGCGGGGGGGGGGGGGAGGAATCTCTGAAAGATTCAAAAAGAAATGCTAGAAACATAATCACTGTAACAGAACTGAAGACTACCACCTTCCTTTTGGCTAGGTGTAACTGGATGCCTGGATTCTGACTAACAGGATGTGAGAAGAACTGGTATGTGCATCTTTCTGGTCATGCCATGAAGGGGCATGCCCTCTGTAGGAGTCATTAGGATTGTTCACTTACAGTCCACTATAGGATTATAATTCCTGACTCTGTTGTTAGGTCTGGTCATGTGATTGGTTCGGGCCAAAAGGTGAAGGGCAAAGTCATTTAACTGCTGATGCAAGACTATCCAGTTTACCCTTCTCCTGCCATAGGCCTTAGCAATGCTTCTGATGATGAAGGTCCATCCTCTGGTGGCTCTGAGTGAAAGGAACCTAAGAGAGAAAGAACCTCTAGTGACCCATGACAAACATATCACATGAGCAAAAAAGTAAACCACTAATATTTCAAAATTATTATTAACAGGGCACAACCCAAGCTATTCTAAGAAATCCCCCTCCCTCTTTCCCTTTCCATCTTTGCTCCAGCTGAAACTCAGACATGCTAGTGAGTGTGCCTGGATCATGTGAACAATATCCTAGTGAAACAAGAACAACAAAATGGAACGAAACTAGGTCTCTGCAGAATTCTCAGAGCAGAGACTTAACACAAACTCAAATTTCTCTGTGAAAGAGAAATAAACTTCCACTTTGCTTAAAATGTTTTCTTTCATTATAGCTGAATCCATATCCTGGCTAATAAAGAAAGCCACGCCTTCTCTGGCTGGTTGTTTCCACTTGTCTCAAGAAAATCCTGAAAGCCCTGTTGTTAGCACAACATTACACGTTGTGAGGTTTTGTGTTTGACTAGGGCACTGATAAACAGATCTGGACACACCACTGCACTAATTGTTAGCTCTCAGCAAGTGGTAAATTAAAATGCCAAATGCTTGCTCACCCACATGTGTGTAGTCACAGGAAGTGTGACCCCCTACCTCACCCTGGCTTTTGTTTAAAATCCAATGTATTTAGAGATATGAGTTTAAACAGTGCCACCATTGGAATGACTAATATTGCCAATAAGGGGGAAGTTGAAGAGCTGGTGAGGGTAAAAAGCACAGAGATACATGATGTAAAGTCTTTGTTGAACTAGTGAGTGTGTAAACAGATATAATTAAAATGCCTTAAATTAAGAAACAGCCCATTTCTCCAATGAAATCATTCCCCAAATAAAGTATATAAACAATATATTTTCCCAAAGTCTTTGTGTAATTGTACCATTTATAATGCCACCTGTAAGACTGCAAATTTTCAAGAACAGAAAGTATAAATCAAACTGAATTTAACAAAAGGAAGTTACTGGTTTTTCTGATGGAAAAATTAGATAAGGCTTCAGGTAAAGCTTGACCCAAGAGCTAAAACAATGACCAGAAAGTGGTTTCCTCTGTCTCCATTTTTCAGTCCACTTTTGGGTATTGACTTCAATCTCTAAAGCACCTCCCCTCTCAGGATGACTACCATAGAGCTGCATGCCCTTTGTTTATCTCCATCAAGACAGAATATCCACCCAACCACTCAACAAAAAGTCTGGAGTTCCATTTGACTGAACTAGCTTAGGTCATATATCCAACCCAGAGCACATAGGTGAGTGCTAAGCTAAATGCTTCATTTAGGGGGTTGTGGGTGGGGGAGTGAAATCAGCATCCTCTATAACATGGAGAAGAGACAGATACCTACACCATGGACTGTGAATTCCTGTTCTTCCCTCAGGCAGTTAGAGTGCATTTCCCTGCTTCTCTTGCAGCTAGGTGTGTTCATATTACTGAGCTGTGGCCAATTACATGAAAGCGTTGCCATGCCAACCTTCCACATGTGATCCTCTATCTTTTTCCACCTGTCAGCTAAGGGCTCTCAAAATTTAGGGGAGGGCTGAACCAAAAAGATGGAAGGAGCAGAGATCTCTGAATGAATAAGTACAAGCCACTTTATCAGACTATGACCTAGACAAGAAATACATTTTTATGCTTATGCACTGAAAATTTACCATTTGTTTATTACAACAGTCATCATACTTAAGCTAATGTAATACTACAAAAAAAAAAAAAAAAAAAAACTAGAGTAGCATTTCCAAGAGTAGGGCAAATGGATATTGGACAGCCCCAAATAAGCATCGTCCACTGCAATAATGGTTTTTAAAATTTGGGTTATCTTTAAATAAAATGGGAGCAATTATGCTGCCAGAGACATCTCAGTCTATGTACATTTTCTTTTCTAGAAGAGGAGCATTATAATGACTTAGCCACAAACTAAATAAACAAAGCAGAAATTGCCTCTTGTACTATAATAAGCCTCTGCAAACATGCCCTGCATTTGCACATGGCTTCCTTAATAAATGGATGCTATTTGCTTGTGTTCACAAACAGTCATATCAAATAAGAGATGCAATTTAAATTTGTTCTGCATTTCAGGTAACCACTCTTCAATACAACTAGTATTTTCTAAAATCTAAAAATGTATTTTTCTAAAATCTCTTCCTTTTCCATGTTAATGTGCAAGCACAAAGCAGGCAAAAGAAAGCAAAAATCAAGAGATATAGAGAAGGCAATACAGAAGAAGCTGTGAACCATTTCCAAAGCCAGTGAGAGAAGCAAAGGATAGTGACTGGTTGAAGCCCAAACCAATTACCTCCTATCCAAAATGGAATACACCCAGAGTGGATTGAGACTGCTACCAAAATCAAAGCACAAGCAGGTGTTTAAAAATAAACAGGAATTGACGTTAGGTGACAGATAAATAGGTGCTCTACCTGGAGCTCCTTCCTCTTCAGCTGGATAAATCCTACTCATCTTGCAGGGCTGAGCTAAAATATTACACCTTTGGGGCAGATTCTGATGACAACTGCCTCCTTACCTTGATGTAGATATTCCTCCTCTTATAAAGACCTTAATAACCTTTACTTGTCTGCCATAGTTCTTCTCATTACTATATAATTATCTGTGTAATTATTTGAGTCCATCTTCCCATCTAGAGTCAAAGTTCTATGGGGGCAAATACCATGCTGTCTTATTCACTTGTATATATTCAGGGCCTAGCACAGTGCTTGACACATAGGAGGGACTCATAATTCCAACGACATTGTGATGAATGGTAGGGCTGGCATCAAACTATTTTAAAAGGACCAAGTGCCTGAGTACATCTTAGTATGACATTTCCCTTTCAGCCAACTTTTAAAATTTTTTAAATTAAATTCAATTAGCCAACATATAGCACATCATTACTTTCAGATATAGTGTTCAGTAATTTATCAGCTCTTATCAGTGCTTATCACATCACATGCCGTACTTAATCCCCATCACCCAATTACCCCATCCTCCTAACAACCTCCCCTCCAGCAAACCTCAGTTTGTTTCCTATAGTTAAGAGTCTCTCATGGTTTTTCTCCCTCTCTGGTTACTTGGTATTCAGTTTTCCCTCCCTTCCCCTATGATTTTCTGTGCTATTTCTTATATTCCACATATGAGTGAAACCATATAATTATCTTTCTCTGATTGACTTATTTCACTCAGCATAATACCTTCCAGTTCCACCCACATCAATGTAAATGGTAAGTATTCATCCTTTCTGATGGCTAATATTCCATAGTGTATGTGTGTGTGTGTATACATATTAATGTGTGTGTGTGTGTTTGTGTGTGTACACACACAAACACACACATACACACACATACCACATCTTCTTTATCCATTCATCTGTCAATGGACAGGTTGACTCTTTCCATAGTTCAGCCACTGTGGACATTGCTACTATGAACATGGGGCTGCAGGTGCCCCTTTGGATCACTACATTTGTATCTTTGGGGTAAATACATAGTAGTGCAATTGCTGGGTTGTACAGTAGCTCTATTTTTAACTTCTTGAGAAACCTCCATACCATTTCCCAGAGTGGCTGTACCAGTTTGCATTCCAAATAACAGTGTAAGAGGGTTCTCTTTTTTTCTCATCCTTGCCAACATTTGTTGTTTTCTGTCTTGTTAATTTTAGCCATTCTGACTGGTGTGAGGTGGTATATCATTGTGATTTTGATTTGTATTTCCCTGAAGCCAAGTGATGTGAAGCATTTTTTTGATGTCTGTGTTGGTCATTTGTAGGTCTTCTCTAGAGAAATGCCTGTTCATGTCTTCTGCCCATTTCTTGACTGGATTCTTTGATTTTTGGGTGTTGAATTTGATAAGTACTTTATAGATCTGAGATACTAGCCCTTTACCTGATATGTCACTTCACATATCTTTTCCCATTTCATATTAAAAACAAAACAAAAAACAAAAAAATCTAAAAACCAATGGAACATTTTTTCTTAAATCATCTAAGAAATCATGTGTTTTGAAAAACACTTGTTAAGATTGTGAGAATTTTTCTCTGGACTCTTTTTCTTGGGGACAAATACTATCACATCATTACATATGGACTGCTATCTCTGAAATGATGGGAAGTAAGCAAGTATGGACCAATCCCCTATCTCCACCACAGCCCTCCCCTCATTTCTTTCCCAGGAGGACAATGGCCCAGCCCATGAACTTGAGATCAAACTATTCAGTCATTAAAGCTTTGTTACTTCCCTGCAACATAATCCCCAACTCTCTCTCTGAGAGAACCCTGTTTTTCTCATTTTTACAATGTCCCAAATGTATAACTCTTTTGAGTTATAATCTAACTGTAAAATGGAGTGAGATAATGTGGGTAAACGGCCTATGTCCAGGTCTGTGACAGAGTACCAATGTTCTGTTATGTTTTCTCTCTTTTACAGCATTCCTTGTCCTGAATATCCTCTGCCCTTCAGTCTTACTGCAGTCTCCAGACCTTTTTCCCACTTCTTCCTTCTTCAAATCCACTTCAAGTTTGCTCTCAGAATAGAAAGGATCTGACCATCTAATTCAGACAAAGATCTCAGTAACTGACTGGGTTTCCTTTCTTAAGCTGACATTCACTGAGATTTCATATAATCTTTTTTAATATTCACAAAAACCCAATGAAGATAAGCACTACTTATTAATTACTCATCTTTGATGAGAACCCCAATACTTACCGAAGTTAAATAACCTGCCCAGCAGAACATGGCTTGTAAACGGCTGGCCTGGAATTCAGTGCCTGGTCTGTCTAACTCCAAATCCACTCTCTCTACAGCACGATGTGACCCTTCTACTTTCTTCTCTTAATCTCCTAGCTCCACCCAAATAGCAAAATCTTTCATTGGACAGTGGCCTGGTTAGATGCCAAGTCTAGAGCTAATACCAGTGTTATCCCATATGGCTGGCGTGAACCTATTAATTCGCAATGGCCCAACCATGTCACCTTCAGTCAGGATCTTGTAAGAGACACCTTAGCAGATGGCTTTGACCTCAGCAAGTATCATCAGGAGGAATTTGTGGTGATAGGCAGAAAACAGAGTGGAGAGGAGGGTGTCTGAATAACGTAAATAATCTTCCAGTCACCAATCAACCTAGAAGATATTCTTTATTCCCAGTTGAAACTGCAACCACTTTGGAAGGTGTACTTTAGGCTGAGGACATTTTAGAACATTTATAGGCTTTAGAAAGAGTCACCATTTCTTAACTTCATTGTATAATAACAATTGGATACAGAAATAGGCTAATGATGTACTATATGTTAACTAATTGCATTTAAATTAAAAAAATCAAATAGCAATGACCATTGAAATGTGGTTCCTATACTCAGTATAATCCAATCAGAAAACTTAGAAGAATGCATGTCCAAGCATTCTTGATCAAGTGGCTGAGACCTGTCCATGCTGAAAATATTGGCTCAGGCACAAGAAAGATCCTAGGCCAGAGGGCCAAAAAGAGACACAGAAGGGAACCAAATGAGTTGGAGACCCAAAACCAAGGGCTCCAAAGAAGGCCCTACCAAGACTCTACTACTATCTTCCTGGTTAAGGAGTTCTATAGAAAAAGAGTTTGGGGGGGCACCTGGGTGGCTCAGTTGGTTAAGCGGCTGCCTTCAGCTCAGGTCATGATTCTAGAGTCCTCAGATCGAGCCCCAAATCAGGCTCCCTGCTCAGCAGAGAGCCTGCTTCTCTCTTTCCCTCTGCCTGCCGCTCTGCTTACTTGTGTTCTTTATCTATCTCTCTGTCAAATAAATAAAGAAAATCTTAAAAAAAAAAGAAAAGAAAAGAAAAAGAGTTTGGTGATTTAACACTATACCCTAAAGTCTCCTACATAAGATACATCTGTGCAATAGTGTGTGTGTGTGTGTGTGTGTGTGCGCGCACCTGTGTATGTGATTTTATGTTTACACTGAATACTAAGAGCAGCACAATTTCATCCCACAATTTGGGCTCCATTCCCAAAAAGAAAATCCTTTAATTGCCTTTTCAAAGTCTTAAGTTAGTTAACCTATTCAAATATTGTTAAAGGTAGTTGCACCAAATCCAGGTGACAGTAACCTTCTGAGAATCACTCTCTTTTGTGTTCATACATATGGCTCAAGCCACCTGTCTTCCTTAGAAAATGATATCTGAACAGAGCTTGATCCAGTTTGAATGAACAAATAAATGTTCCTCCATCAAAGATCCTCACCAGCACAGCCATTTTCCTGGCAGCCAACCTGCCACTCATCCTGACACAAGAAGCATTTTTCTAAGAATCTATTCTATGCCAGGCCTGTGTTAAGTACTGGAGGTACCTTCAAAGGACTCAAAAGTAGAGATCAGACACAAAAATGGTGTGGCTCCCAGGAAAAGAGTTGGTGCCGATTACAGTGTCAACCCCAAGCTAAAAGAGGTTGATTCTACATGGGGGACAATGGCTCTCAAAGCATTTTGAAAGATGGGACCATGAGCTAAATCGAGAAAGAGAAGAGAGTGTCATTTTCTCATTGTAAGAGAGACAGTGAGGGAAAGGGATAGAGGGGGAGGCGGAGGAAGATTGAACCTTACTGCAGAATACTTTTTAACATTTTATTTATTCATTTGTCAGAGAGAGAGAGAGAGAGAGTACAAGCAGGGGGAGCAGCAGAGGCAGAGGGAGAAGCAGACTCCCTGCTGAACAGGGAGCCCAGTCCAGGGCTTGATCCCAAGACCCTGAGATCATTACCTGAGCTGAAGGCAGAGGCTTAATGATTGAGCCACCCAGGCACCTCTTACTACAGATTTTTTAAAACATTTTATTTATTTGAGAGACAGCACTTGTGAGAGAGAGCATGAGAGGGGAGAAGGGGCAGAGAGAGAGAGAGAAGCTCCCCACAGAGCAGGGAGCCCACGCAGGGCTCAATCCCAGAACCCTAGATCATGATGTGAGACTAGTCAGATGGTTAACCAACTGAGACACTCAGGCATCCCATACTGCAAATTTTTTAACACTAAGATGTATTTCAATGGTAGCCTAGTACCAAAATATTGAGGCCCACATACAGAGGTCTGTAGTAGCTCAGTTCCCTGAAAAAACACATCCAAGAGCCCTTATCTCTATTAGGTGTGAAAGTGTAACCCACTGATGATTTTTGAAGATAACCAGACAGAACCTCTCCTAATCACAAATAGGAAACTTGAAGTAAGTTTGGCACCAGAAATTGGCAATAGATATGGCAGGGGTGGCAAAGAAAAGGAGAAGTCCTATGAGGCTGGCAAAGGCATTAGGGAAAAACAAAAATAGCTAGAGTTAATTAAAAGCTTACTGTGTGTTATCAGTACCTTCTATATTTTATATGCATCAGTGAATCCTCAACCCCCTGTAACAGAATTATCCTAATTTCATTGGTGAGGAAGCCAATGCAGAAAGATGTTAAGCAACTTACCCAAGGTCACAGAACTAACAAATAGGTTATCTAAACAGGAGGAGGGCACCCGGGTGGCTCAGCCATTGAGCATCTGCTTTTGGCTCAGGTCATAATCTCAAGGTCCTGGGATCAAGCCCTGCTTTGGGCTCCCTGCTCAGTGAGGAGTCTGCTTCTCCCTCTCCCTCCTCCCCTGCTTCTGTTTCCCCTCTCACTGTCTCTGTCAAGTAAATTATTAAAATATTTTAAAAATGAATAAATAAATAGATAGATAGATAGATAAATAAATAAATAAAAACAGGAGGGAAAACCCAGGCAGTCTCAGTGCAAAGTCCACAGTGAGAATCTTTTTGCTAGACGCCCTCAAAACCATGTATTCAGTGTTGTCTAATCAGTTTGGGAGGAGCCAGAGTCCAGGAGGATGATTAGCAAACTCTGATTCTGGAACTCAAGTCCCTAGGTCTCTGCTGAGTACTATCCCCCTGAAAGGCCCACGGTCACGGGCCTGCTGCTGATGTAAAAGCAGAGATGGCGACGCAGTTCCCTGGAGTTAAGCGTGCTTTCTATGAAGCTTAAAATCAGTGTAGACAATAGTTTCCCTGAAATTAGTACAATTGCAGTCCCTTTCCCCTAACCTATTTTTTAAAAATTGCACAGAACCTTCTAGAAATAGCCCTCTCCCAATTATCCCTTTCATAACTCACAGGAGCAGAATTTTCCATTTCATGTCTATTCTGTGTATTTAAACTCATGATCTTCATATTAAGTCTTCCAAAATGACATTTTATCATGAAGAGTATCTCCATTTAACTTCCCTGTATCAATATTAATGGTGGCATTTGCGTGTTTATTAGGTAAAAATTGGGTCCTGACAATCATGCAGTCAATTCCAGAGCCCATGAGCTCATTCATCAGGACTCTTCAATTGCTTTTTTAATTTCTTCTGTTGACACTGACCCTGTGTGAGGTTATTTATAAAAATCTTTATGAATATAATTTATGACTTAATTTTAACAAGTATTAGATAGATGTTATCACTGAGTCCATGACCTGAGGTAGTGAAGATTCCTATCACATAGCATCAAGATTCATTTAAATTTCTCATTTTGTGATTCCTTTTCTATTTTCCCAGCAGCACTAAGGGTCAAATATAAATGAAATGAGAAGTATCTTTCACATTAACTGTTCTTTATTGATTCCTTGGAGCAGAAATGTAGATATTTCTAAAGCAGTTGGAGCACTGGAAAAACAAACCACCTAAGGGAGGACAAAGAATATATTTATGTGTACCTATCACAGTGATACTATAAAAGGTACATAATAAATATGTTCTACGTTACATAAGTTTATAAGCTACGTTTATAGTTTTAGATGAAAAAAATAGAAACATAATTTTTTAAACTGGAGAGGTCTTAAAAATATGCTCATCAAGGGTTTCAAAGTGACCATCCATAGGATAAATAATGTTTGGCATATCCAGGGTTTAACAGGAAAATGTCACAAAAATCCTTGATTCCTAACTTGTTTTGAGAAGTCAAAAGACCTGGCAACAATGCCCATGCCTTCTCATGCAGCAAACATCCCTCCCAGAGCTGGTCTGTACACTCTCCTGTTGTCACAGGGCCCTGCCTCATTTCTGCCTTAAACCTCCAATTGTCACTGGTCACTCCCCACTCTTGTTCAACTAACCCGTTTTACAGATAAGACAACTGAGAACCAGAGGGATTAAATAACATGTATACACAAGGAAAAGGTCCCAGTCTGGGTCCTGATCTGATAACCCACACCACAGTTTTCTTTCACCCTTAACAAGATCTATTGGACATATGGATACATACTATTTAACACCTCATTGAGTGTAATAAATAGGTAAACATTATTGTGCCTCTCCTCTTGCCAAAAACAATTGTAATAATGATGACTATTTACTGATCCTAATGGAATGCTTTACCACCTACAGATCTGTCATCAGAAGGAAAGACTAGCTGTGAGGATTGCCCAGAATGATAAGATACGATGCCATATTGCACTGATTTCTGTCTGATGCCTGCAGTAGTGATTCCGCAGTACTCTAAACAAGTACTGCTGAGCCCAGGAAACCGAACAGGGTCTTAGAAAAAGGCTGATAATAAAAAGACTAAAACACATCACCTGTGGTAGGTAAGCACCGAAGATGGCCCAGTGATCCACATCTCTCGGTATCATGCCCTTAAAGTAATTTTCCTCCCTGTGAGTGAGGGTTGGACTTAATGAATCACTTCTAATGAACAAACTATGGCAGAAGTAATAGCATGTCACTTCCAAAGATAAGGTTATAAAATACTGACTTCTTAGGGCTCTCACTCACTTGCTCTTAGATGACTTATGAAACATCAACTGTCACTCTGTGAAACAATCCTATATAGAGACACAACAACCACACAAGTGAGCAGGAAGCATAACCCCCTCATAGCCTACACACTAGATGAGACCACAACCCTGACTGAAACCTCATGAGAAATATTGAATGGTGTCCCAGAGACACCATAAAAGATAAACAGTTGCTGTTTCAAGACATTAAGTTTTAGAGTAAATTGTTACATAGCTATAATCAAATAATACAGACTCATTAATCATAAATAAAACTTAAACATCCCTGAGTTCCCCATGCGCACTGAGCCACTTAAGTTTTTACCACATACTGAAAATAACATATGTGTGTGTTTGTGACTGTATACAATATATACACACACATATATTGTGCATATACAATGTATATATTTCTATATTTTATTAATATATAAATACAAAATATAGTATATAAATATCAAGATTTTTCAATCACATACTGATTAAAAACACATGCATGAGTAAAGTAGAACACGTTCAAAGCTGACGTCTGTCATTTATTAGCTCAATGACCTTGGGGAGATACTCAGCTTTGATTCCTCAACTGAAAAATGAGGTCAGCATTCTCACTGCACCTTATTATTATCTTATAATATTATCAATTATTATCTAATTAATTAATATATATATTAATAATACCTATGTATCTATATTTATATATCTAGATATAGATATCTATATAATATCTAATTAATTATCTAATTCTCTAATTATTAACTTATAAATAATTCTAGCTTTATATGTAATCAGACTTTATTGTAGTTATTGGTGCAGTCCACTCTGAGGTCAGACTGGTTCCAGTGGGGTCAAACCAAATACGAGTGAAAAGATCATCCATGCATTCTAGAACACCTAGGCTTCATGGCAGGCTCTACCAGCTCACCCCAGACTAGACTCACCTTCCCAGGAAGCTTGCAAAGGCACAATCTCCTCTGGGCACCGAATCACGGTGGGGGCTCCAAGAAGTCAGGTGGCCGAGAGCACAAACACCCTCTTATTGTTTTCCCATGCACTCCATTTCCATAGCTTCCACCAATTTGTTCTCCAACGCTCTAATAGGAACCCCTGAAGTTATTTTTACAGCCAGAATAGCTGACAAAGCAAATGAAGTTTGTGTAACTTTCATTCTTAGACTTCTTACAAAATCTAGAGTTTTTTTCAATGTTTATAAGCACAAAATCAACCCATTCATTAAATAGTGTTTGCAGATATTTACCTTGTGAAGATGATATGCAATATGTATCCAAACACCATATACTCTTCAGGGGATAATAACTAGCTGAATCTTCGATCATGCAACTTTTATACGGTTCAAGATGAGTAGAGAACTGTCTGAGTAAACAATGTATTTTTAGCCAAAGTTCAAGATTTTTAAACCATCATCGCACAGATCATTACTTTCCTCTGCATTTTCATAATTAACATCTTTGTCTTACTCCATAAAGGAAAAAGATATTTTCACAGAGCAGCTTGCTCAGGATTATTTATAGATGTAAAAATTTGCCATCCAAGGTCGATAACAGTTCTGTCCAAGAGTCCTGAGTGTGTGTGGGGGTGGCTGCAGCTGTTTTTCTGCCATCAAACCCAAAAAAGTATGCCTGAGAAATTAACATTCATAATTTGATTAAAATTATTTAGAACTTATTTAAATTTGCTCCTTTATTTAACAAACCTTGATTGGATATGCTTCTGTTCCAGGCACCACAATAAGCACAATGATAAATGAGATATCACATACACCCTCAAGTGGATTATAATCTAGTAGCAGAGACATATGTTTGAAGAAAGAATAATAGTAAAGTATATGAAGAA
The DNA here is from genome assembly GCA_003697995.1 of Taxidea taxus jeffersonii. Classification (NCBI taxonomy): domain Eukaryota; kingdom Metazoa; phylum Chordata; class Mammalia; order Carnivora; family Mustelidae; genus Taxidea; species Taxidea taxus. Next base: position 17,472 of record RCUC01131323.1, read on the forward strand.
AAGGTTCAGCACTTCAATATACTGGAGAACTATTGGTTACTCAAAGCAGGAAGGAAATTCTGCAGGCAGAGACAGTGAGATAAATCTAGGGGGAGAGAGAGTTTGAGTTAAGCCTTGAATGATGAGCAGGAAAACACTGATGGGTAGAGAATTGAAGAGGCTGACAGATCTCCATATCCAATCATGCAAACAAAGGCAAGGTATGGAAGACAGGTGTTTGAATAGCTTCAAGAATATAGAGCTTAGGGTATATGAAGATTACAGCAGGAGATGAGGATAGAATGTAAAGATGAACCCAGATCAGGGAAAACATCCAGACGTGAAGAAACGTACAAGCTAGGGCAGTAGCAATTAAAATGAAAAGGAGGTCAACAGACTCAAGAATGATAGCCAACTTAGAAAAGAATTGTCACAATGAAAAAACTGACTGGATATGTGTAGTTTATATTTGGGGATTTTTGTTTTCGTTTGAAGCAAAAAAGATGAAATGTAGAAGAAACAAAAGATACAAAAATAATGAGAGGATCAAAAAGAAAGGATATAGCAAAAAAAGAGGTTAATTTTAGAAGACATAAAAAGGAGAGTTGAAAAGTATTCTATCTGAGGAGTCAGTGGGACATACAGGGTTTAGGACAGTGGAAAGCTTAAAGGCTAATGAAGGAATGAAGGGGAAATAATTAAGAGAATTACTTTAAAAACAAAGCACCAGACAGTATAATAGAAGATCTAATGCAGATATATCCAAGTCTTCAGGAGACTTAGCATTGGCTTCAGTCTTGAAAATGCATTGTTCTTACATATGACAATAGGGACAGGCCAACTTTTTCTTCAAACACCACATAGAATTTTAAGCTTGCATTGGTCTCTGTTCTAACTATTTGACCTGCCACTGTAATGCAACAGCAGACAGACATTACACAAACAAATGGGCAGGGCCATGTTCCAATAAAACTTTATTTAAAAACAGGTGTCCTGGGACGACTGGGTGGCTCAGTCAGTTAAGTGGTTAAACATCTGCCTTCTGCTCAGGTCATGAACCCAGAGTCCCAGGACACCTGCGCATCCATCCAGCTCCCTGCTCAGTGGGGAGTCTGCTTTTCCCTCTGCCTTTCCCCCTTTCCCTGCTTGTGCTTACTCTCACACTCTCTCACTCTCTCTCTCAAATAAATAAATAAAATCTTAAATACATACATACATATACAAGTGTCCAATCTGCAAGCCATCATTTGCCAGTCCCTGCTGCAGAACAATTTATGATGCCATTTTATTCAATATGGATTTACTGAATACATCATTTTTTACTAATAATCTAAACCATAGAAAAAAAGAATAGTTACCACTTATAAGGCACTTATTATGTGTGTCAGACATTTTGCTAAGCATTTTTGATAAACATACTATTATACCTCACTTGACACAAGATTAGGAGGTAAATATTACTATATCCTTTTATAGGTGAAGAATATGAAGACAACAGAGATTAATTTGTCCAAGGTCACTGGAAAATGGTCAAACTAAAGTTTAGAATGCAAGATAGAACTTCCCCTTCAGGCAATACACTAGCCTAGATACTGTGGAAAAATCCTTCTTACTGAAAACCTTCACTGCCAGTTGAATTGAACAAATATAGTTTAAAAGGCCATTTCTGATCTCAAAGAGAGCAAGGGAATTCTCCCAAAAGCCAAAAAAAATTGCCCTATACCATAAAATGGGTAAATAAATGTAAAAGTTGGGACTTCCTGCTGGCAAATGACAATGGTGAGAACCTAGAAAAATGAGGACTGATGGTTACACAAGGGACATTAGGCCCATAAATAAACCTAATATTCCTGCAAAAAGAAACACCTATGTAGGCTGTGCAGGGGCTCCATCCCCAGGGGAAGGTCAAATTAGGAAAATAAAATATCCATCTCCAAACAGAAGCAGGAAAACATCTGTCTCTCTCTATTGTAGCTTCAGGTGGGCCTTTTTATTATAATGAAATGTCCCTCTTATCCCTGGCCATCCTCTGGGGTTGAAATCTACTTTGTCTAGTATTAATATGGCCACATTTGCTTTCTTATGCTTACAGTTGTCATGCTACCTTTTTTAATCCTCTAACTTTCAACTGTTTGTATCTATAAACTGATATAAGTGATGATCACAAGACAAATAGATATAATCCCAAAAAAGAGATGAAATTAAAATTTTAATTAGTGTCTTCAGAGAAATTACAGAAATCCAAAACAAAAAGAGTAAAACAGATTACTATGAAAAGGGGGGCAATTTGAAAAATAGGAAGATATACTGAATAATCTAAAAGACAATTAATCTACTAGTATATATTTCAAAATGACAAAGACATATATGGATTACTTTGGCCATTTTTTCCATGCAGTGAGCAACCTTAAGTCCCAATGGCTTAAGCAAACATGTATTTTTTATGTTAGATGAGAGATGCAAGGTTGTTACAAAAGTGTTTGGTTCAGGAGAGCTTTGACCAGGTTCAAGTTTCTGGAAAATGGGAGAGGAAAAATTAGAGCCATAAGAAATCAATTCAGGAGACTTAATGTCAGACTAAGAAGACTTCAAGAAAATAAGGACAGGAAAAAAGATGGAGAAAATGACAAACACATGTTTCAAAAAAGAAATTTTGTAGAGCTGAAGAGAGATTTCTAAGTTGAAATGGACTACTGGATATCCAACAGAATAAAGACCAGTCACCTGGTCAAAATCACCTCCTGCAGATCAAAACCTATAAAACTCCATAACACTGCAGATGGAGAGAAATATGCTAAAAGTTATCTCAAAGAAAAAAATCACCTATGAAGAATAAGAATCCAACTGGAACCAGGCTGATCAGCAACACTGAGTTCTCAAAGACAAAAGAACTCCTTCAAAGTTATGAAGAAAAGTAATTTCAGCCTAGAATTCTAAAACAGATCAAATTATCAATAAAGGATAAGGGCAAAAATAAGATATTTCTGTTGAAGAAAAAGCCCCTACAACTAACTTTTTTAATTGTATGCGTGGATATAAGATGAATATATTTTATATAGTTTTACTAAAGTAATGAGTGCCAATAAGGGAAAATGGAAATAAAAATATTATGTTCATTCTAAAAGTCATAGGAATATACCTAATAGGACATGAAATCTATATAAGAAAATAATAAAATACTACTGAAGTGCTTAAAACAAGATCTGAATATATTTTAAACACCATCAATTTTTGATGAGAAGAGTTAATATAAATCATTAAGGGTGTTAAAATTACTATATTAATGTAATGCAATTAACAATGAGAGAAGACTGACCCAACCAGCTATTGGAAGATATGGTAAAGTCACTTTAATCACATCAGGATGACACTGGAATAGGAACAGAGAAATATCTCAAGATATGCAAAAATTTAATATATGACCAATATAACTGTTTAATTCAATGGAGATAAGGTAGCTTGTCTAACAAATTAAACTGGAAAAACTGTCTAAAATGATATACAAAAAATATTGTGAAAATATGAAACTATACAAGCAAGATACAAATAAGAGAAGCCTTTTGATCAAAATTGGACAAGCAGAAGATATTTTTAAATGAAAAAATGACAAGGGCATTTGTCTATATAAAGATGTTTCTAAAAATCTGTGTACGGCAAAAGATAAACATCCAACTGACAAATGACTGGGAAATTTTCTGATGCAGAGGTAATATTTATCATATACAAATAACATAAGCTGACAAGAAAAAGAAAATTTCAGTACAAAAATAGGCAAATGGCCTGAATAGATATTTCATTGAAAATTAAGTCCAAATGGCAAAAAAAAAAATTAGAAAAATACCCAAATATTTTAATATCCAAGAAAATGTAGACTAAATACATTTTATACCTTCATCAAACTAACAAAAATTTAAAACTGCTATAATACTTATTTTTGGTGACAAAGTGAGGGAACTCCAACTTTGTTACATTGCTGGTGTTACAGAAAATGTTACCCATTTTCTGGAAAGCAAGTTGATAACATCTTGTCAAATTAAAAATTCACATATCCTATGCCCAGAAATGACACTCCTGGAATGGTCTTAGAACCACAAATGCAGATACAACCCAACTGTCCATTAGTAGATGAATGGATAAAGAAGATATGGTATATACCCCAGAAACAGCAAGATGGTGGAGGAGTAGGAGACTGAGATGTCATCAGGTCCCAGGAGTTCAGCTAGACAATTATCAAACCATTCTGAACAGATAAAAACTCAACAGGAAATCAAAAAGAAGAAGAATAGCAGTTCTAGGAACAGAAAAGCGACCACTTTCTGGAAGGTAGGATGAGCAGAGAAGTGAATCTGAGGCAATATTCAGGAAGAGAGACTGCAGGGGGAGAGGCTGGCTCCCTGCAAGCAGTAGAGCAGTGGAGCACAAAATCAGAACTTTTAGACATCTGCTCCACTGAGGATGTCACTCCAGAGGCTAAGCAGGGATGGGGTCCTCACAGGGACAGTGAGGTCTCAGGACCGGCAGGGACACAAAAAGATTGGGGAGTGTCTGAGGGTCGCAGGTATCAGAGCAGGGAAGCTGGCTGCAGAGATGAAGCAAAGAGTGGGCTCTCAGCTCGGGATTACCTAAAATCATGATCCAAGGCATGGCTGGGCCACAGTTCTTTGAGCTGGGACCCCACAAGCAGCATATCCAGGGAGACCCCCTCTATCCTCCTCTGGGAGGAGCAGCACGGGAGTGTGTTGCAGGAATCTGCTGGTGTTGGGGACTTCAAGCGGGATGGTACACCAGAGATAGACATTTGGTCACAGGTTAGATGAGCTCAGAGTGCAGCCAGAGACCAGAGGGAAGGGAGGGATTGACTACTTTTCTCTGAGGGCCCACTGAGGAGTGGGGCCCTGAGCTCTCGCCTCCTACAGGGCTGGAGACTGGGAGGCCACTATTTTCATTCCCATCTTCCAAAGCTATACGGAAAGTGTTCAGGGAACAAAAGCTACCAAGAGCAAACCCGACCAGATTACTTAGTCTGGCCCCTGGCAAGGGTGGTGCAATTCCGCTTTGGGCAAAAACATTTGAGAATCATGGCAACAGGCCCCTCCCCCAGAAGATTAGCACGAACATCCAGCCAAGACCAAGTACACCGATCAATGAGAACTGAAGAATTCTAGAGCTAGGGGAAAGCAACATATTGAATTCATGCTTTTTTTCCCCACAATACTTTAGTCTTTCAAAGTTAAATTTTTTTAATTTTATTTTTTTCTTATTCTATTTTTAAAAATGTTTCCACTTTCCTAATTTAACATTTTTAACTATTTTATCTTATCAATACCTTTTTAAAAAATTTTTAAATTTTCATTGTTATAGTCATATTTTATCCCACCATTGTATTTAACCTTATATCTTGCATACATATAGGGTTTTTTCCTTAAAATTGTGGGGTATAATTTGTTCTAATAGCTGAAAATATACCCTAAATCTAGTGCATAGTTTTGTTCTAATCTCCAGCCTGATCACATTCTTCCCTCTTTTCTTTTTTCAACCAATCTCTTACTCCTATATTATCAATTCCTTTTTTAGAAACTTTTTTAATTTTCATCTTTATAATCATATTCCACCCCTTCATCATGTTTACACTTATTTTTCTATATACATAAGTTTTACATTCTTTAAAATTTTGGAAGGTAGTCTCTTCTAACAGATCAAAATACAAACAAAATCAAATATGTACCTCTGTTCTATTTGCAAATCTAATATAAACATTATAATGTTTATATTATATATATATATATCATATATATAATATAAAAAGAATATATATATATTCTTTTTCTCCCCCTTTCTCCTCCCCCTAGCTTTGGGTCTCTTCTTATTGGTTAGTGTATATTTTTCTGGGGTCGTTGCTACTCATTTAGTATTTTGTTCTCTCATTCATCTATTCCTACCTGGATAAAATGACAAGGTGGAAAACTCACCACAAAAAAAAAAAAAAAGAAGAAGAAGAACAAGAGGCAGTACCAATGGTTAGAGACCTAATCAATATGGACAGTAGTACTATCTCAGAACTACAGTTCAGTATGACAATTATCATGGTACTACCTGGGCTCAAAAAAAAAAGCATGGAAAATATTAGATAATCCCTTTCTGAAGAAATAAAATCCCTTCCTGGAGAAATAAAAGAACTAAAATCTAACCAAGTTGAAGTCAAAAAAGCTACTAATGAAGTGCAATAAAAAATGGAGGCACTTACTGCTAGGATAAATGAGGCAGGAGACAGAATCAGTGATATAGAAGACCAAATGATGGAGAATAAATAAGCTGAGCAAAAGAGAGACAAACAACTAGTGGACCATGATGGCATAATTTGAGAGATAAGTGACGCTGTAAGATGAACATATATTAGAATAACTGGGGTCCCAGAAGAAGAAGAGAGAGAGAGGCAGAAGATATACTGGAGCAAATTATAGCAGAGAATTTCCCTAATATAGCAAAGGGAACAAGCATCAAACTCCTACAGGAACAGAGAATCCCCCTCAAAATCAATAAAAATAGGTCCATACCCCATCATCTAATAGTAAAACTTACAAGTTTCAGTGACAAAGAGAAAATCCTGAGAGCAACTCGGACAAGAGGTCTGTAACATACAACATTAGAAATATTAGATTAGCAGCAGACCTATCCACAGAGACCTGGCAGGACAGTAAGGGCTGGCATGATATATTCAGAGCACTAAAAGAAAAATATGCAGCCAAGAATACTATATCCAGCTAGGCTATCACTGAAAATAGAAGGAGAGATTAAAAAGCTTCCAGGACAAACAAAAACTAAAGGCATTTGTAAACACCAAACCAGCCCTACTGGAAATATTGAAAAGTGTCCTCTAAGCAAAGAAAGATCCTAAAAGTAACAAGCCAGAAAGGAACAGAGACAATATACAGTAACAGTAACCTTAGAGGCAATACAATGGCACTAAATTCATATCTTTCAATAGTTAACCAGGATGTAAATGGACTAATTATGGAAATCAAAAGACAGAGGGTATCAGAATGGATAGCAAAACAAGACCCATCGATCTGCTGTCTACAAGAAACTCATTTTACAACTCCATGATACCTCCAGATTTAAAGTGAGGGGGTGGAAAAAAAATTACCATGCTAACAGACATCAAAAGAAAGCTGAGGTGGCAATTCTTACAACAGATAAATTAGATTTTAAGCCAAACACTATAATAAAAGATGGGGAAGGACACTACGTCATACTAAAAGGGTGTGTCCAACAGGAAGATCTAACAATTTTAAATATCTATGACGCCAACATGGGAGCAGCCAACAATATGAACCAATTAATAGCAAAATCAAAGAAACACATCAACAACAATACAATAATAATAGGGGACTTTAACAACCCCTGCACTGAAATGGACAGATCATCTAGGCAAAAGATCAACAAGGAAACAAAGGCATTAAATGACACACTAGACCAGATGGACATCACAAATATATTCAGAACATTCCACCCCAAAGCAAGAGAATACACATTCTTCTCTAGTGCACATGGAACATTCTCCAGAAGAGATCTCATCCTGGGTCACAAATCAGGTTTTGTGACTGGGATCATCCTGCATATTTTCAGACAACAATGCTCTGAAACTAGAACTCAATCACAAGAGGAAAGTTGGAAAGAACTCAAATACAGGGAGGCTAAAGAGCAGCCTCCTAAAAAATGAATGGGTCAACCAGGAAATTAAAGAAGAATTTTAAAAATTCATGGAAACAAATGAAATGAAAACACAGCCGTTCAGTTTGGGACATAGCAAAGGCAATCCTGTGAGGAAAAAGTACATAGTGACACAAGCCTATCTCAAGAAGCAAGAAAGTTCTCAAGTACACAACCTAACCCAACACCTAAAGGATCTGGAGACAGAACAGCAAAGAAAGCCTAAACCCAGCAGGAGAAGAGAAATCATAAGGATCAGAGCAGAAAACAATGGCATAGAAACCAAAAGAACAGTAGAACAAATCAGCAAAACTAGGAGTTGGTTCATTGAAAGAATTAATAAGATTGATAAACCCCTGGCCAGACTTACCAAAAAGAAAAGACAAAGGACCCAAATTAGTAAAAGCATGACTGAAGGATGGAGAGATCCAACCAACACCAGAGAAATACAAACAATTATAAGAACATATTATAAGCAACTATACATCAGAAAATTTGACAATCTGGAAGAAATGGATGTATTTCTAGAGACATATAAACTACCAAAACTGAATCAGGAATAAGTAGAAAACCTGAACAGACCCATAACCAGTAAGGAGATTGAACCAGAAATCAAAAATTCCCCAATTTATAAGAGCCCAGGGCCAATCGGCTTCCCAGGGGAATTCTACCAAACATTTAAAGAAGACTTAATACCTATTCTCCTGAAAATGTTCCAAAAAATAGAAATGGAAGGAAAACTTCCAAACTCTTTGTATGAGGCCAGCATTACCTTGATCCCAAAACCAGATGAAGACCCCACCAAAAAGGAGAATTACAGACGAATATCCTTGATGAACACAGATGCAAAAATTCTCACCAAAATACTAGCCAATAGGATCTAACAGTACATTAAAAGGATTATTCACCATGACCAAGTGGGATTTATTCCTGGGCTGCAAGGTTGGGTTCAACATCTGCAAATCAATCAATGTGATAGAATACATTAATAAAAGAATGAACAAGAATCATGATACTCTCAATTGATGCTGAAAAAGCATTTAACAAAGTAGAGCATCCTTTTTTCATCAAAACTATTCACGTTGTAGGCATAGAGGGTACATACCTCAATATCATCAAAGCCATCTAGGAAAAGCCCACAGCGAATATCATTCTCAATGGAGAAAAACTACGAGTTTTTCCCCTAAGGTCAGGAATATGGCAGGGATGTCCACTATCACCACTGCTATTCAACATAGTACTAGAAGTCCTAGCCCCAGCAATCAGACAACAAAAAGAAATAAAAGGCATCCAGATTGGCAAAGAAGAAGTCAAACTCTCACTCTTTGAGATGATGTAATACTTCATGTGGAAAACCCTAAAGACTCCACTCCAAATCTGCTAGAACTCATACAGAATTCAGTAAAGTGTCGGGATATAGAATCAACGCACAGAAGTCAGTTGCATGTCTATACACCACAACAAGGCAGAAGAAAGAGAAATTAAGGAGTCAACACCATTTACAATTGCACCCAAAACCATAAGATACCTAGGAAGAAACCTAGCCAAAGAGGCAAAGAATCTGTACTCAGAAGACTATAACATACTCATGAAGGAAATTGAGGATGACACAAAGAAATGGAAAAATGTTCCATGCTCATGGATTGGAAGAACAAATATTGTGAAAATGTCTATGCTACCTAAAGCAATGTACACACTGCAATCAAAAATCCCTATCAAAATACCTTGATAATGCAAGCCCTATCAAAATACCATCAACTTCTTTCAAAGAAATGGAACAAATAATCCTAAAATTTATATGGAACGAGAAAAGACCCCAAATAGCCAGAGGGATATTGAAAAAGAAAGACAAAGTTGGTGGCATCACAATTCCAGACTTCAAGCTCTATTACAAAGCTGTAATCATCGAGACAGTATGGTACTGGTACAAAACCAGACATAGATGAATGGAACAGAATAGAGAGCCCATAAATAGATCCTCCACTTTGTGGTCAGTTAATCTTCGACAAAGCAGGAAAGAATGTCCAATGGAAAAAAGTCTCTTCAACAAATGATGCTGGGAAAATTGGACTGCCACATGCAGAAGAATAAAACTGGACCATTTCTTTATACCACACACAAAAACAGACTCAAAATGGAAGAAAGACCTCAATGTGAGACAGGAATCCATCAAAATTCTTGAGGAGAACCAGGTAGCAACCTCTTCAACCTCAGCCACAACAACTTCTTCCTAGAAACGTCACCAGAGGCAAGGGAAGCAAGGGCAGAAATGAAATATTGGGACTTCATCAAGATCAAAAGCTTTTGTACAGCAACGGGAACAGTCAACAAAACCAAAAAATGACTGAGAGAATGGGAGAAGATATTTGCAAACGACATATCAGATAAAGGGCTAGTATCCAAAACTTATAAAGAACTTCTCAAACTCAACACCCAAAGAACAAATAATCCAATCAAGAAATGGGCAGAAGACATGAACAGACATTTCTGCAAAGAAGACATCCAGATGGCCAAGAGACACATGAAAAAGTACTCAACATCACTCGATATCAGGGAAACACAAATCAAAACCACAGTGAGATACAACCTCACACTAGTCAGAATGGCTCAAGTTAACCAGTCAGGAAATGACAGATGTTGGCAAGGATGTGGAGAAAGGGGAACCCTCCTACACTGTTGGTGGGAATGAAACCTGGTACAGCAACCCTGGAAAGTATGGAGGTTCCTCAAAAAGTTGAAAATGGAGTTACCTTACCACCCAGCAATCACACTACTGGGTATTTACCCTAAAGATTCAAATGTAGTGATCCAAAGGGGCATGTGTACCTGAATGTTTATAGCAGCAATGTCTACAATAGCCGAACAATGGAAAGAACCTAGATGTCCATCAACAGATAAATGGATAAAGAAGATGTGTGTGTATATATATATATACACACACATACACACACACACACACACACACACACACACACACAATGGAATACTAAGCAGCCATCAAAAGGAACAAAATCTTGCCATTGCCATTTGCAATGACATGGATGGAACTAGAGGGTATCATGCTAAGCACAATAAGTCAATCAGAGAAAGACAATTATCATATGATCTCCCTGATATGAGGAATTTCAGAGGGAGGGCGGGGGGTTGTGAGGGGTAGGGAAGGAAAAAATGAAACAAGCTGGGATCGGGAGGGAGACAAACCATAAGAGACTCTTAGTCTCACTAAACAAACAGGATTGCTGGGAAGTGGGGGATAGGGATAGTGTGGCTGGGTTATGGACATTGGGGAGGGTATGTGCTATGGTAAGTGATACGGAATGTGTAAACCTGATGATTCACAGACCTGTACCCCTGGGGCAAATAATACATCATATGTTAATTTAAAAAATGAAGATATGGTACACACACACACACACACACACACACAACAGAACATTACTCAACCCTAAAAAAGAGGGGTGAAATCTTTCCACTTGTGGCAATGTGGATGGATCTAGAGGGTATTTAATAAGTGAAATAAGTCAGAGAAAGACAAATACCATATGATGTCACATATGTTTGGAATCTAACAATAAACAAAATGAAACAGAAACAGACTCATGGATACAGGGAACAATCTGGTGGTTATTGGGAGAAGAGTGTCTAGGCAAAATAGGGGAAGGGAATTTAAAGGTATAAACTTCCAGCCATAAAATAAATAAGATACATGGGTGCACCTACAGCATAGCAAATATACTTAATAATATTGTAAGTGACAGATGGTACTAGATTTATATGGTGATCTCTTTGTAATGCTAATAAATGTTGAATCACTACGTTGTAAACCTGTAACTCATACAATATTGTATGTCAATGATAGTTCAATTAAAAAATGCCTACACACACACACATTAAAAAAAACCACAAATGCATAAGGATATGTAGGAGGATGTTTCCTACAGTTTTGTTTGTAGTGAATAGAAAAATATAAGTTGAACACCCACTAATAAGGGAGTAACTGAATAAGCTATGATACACTTATCTCATAGAATAGTACACAACCAAGAATGAAAGAGAACTATCCTAACTGATTTGAAGAATTTTTATAAACTAGTATAGAAATGATACTGGTGTGCCTGGAGTGAATTATGAGACCAGAGAAACAAAGCTAGAGAGTTTCCAAAGGGACAACAAGGCTTACCCCATGCCATGCTAATGAGAAGACTATAGGAACCACATAAAAAGAAATAACAATCAAAGGTAGGCTTTACAAAAATATATGCTATCCCAGTTAATAGAAGGTAAATTTGACTTCCCTCCCTACCATCCCATTTTCTTTATGCCTTCTTCACTTCTTTTCTAGATTTTTCTAAGAACAGGATCCCACCATAAGAAAATAAACACATAAGAGATGAGAGACAACTGGTGTCACTGCTAAGTGATTATTGTACTGAGATCCCTGAAATAAAACGTGACCAAATCAGGCATGTATGCTCTAGGAGAAACTGTTTTCTAAATATGCTACACTATTCTTTTGGTAATTTGATTGTGGTGACAGGTCAGTCAGGCTATAATTGGTTTTAATTAGCCTCCCTACCACTGCAATATTCTTTACCTACATGCAAACTGTCAAAAAGCAGGAAGAAGGGAGGGTAAGAGATGGGAGTGAGGGAGGGAGGGAGGTTGGTTCATTTTCCACCTTTTTTGAAATGCCAGAGAGATTGTTTTCACCCTGTCTTACAAGCAAATGCCCCCACTTTCCAGTATAAATGAGGGGAAATATGTCACTGTGACAGCTCTCAGAAAGAAATGGCTGATCATTTTAGCAGAAGACAATGAACTCAGTTCTGTCTTGTAGAACAATGTGTGGTTTCCATGGTCCAGGAAGGAGAGAATTCTCTATATCCCCTCCTCAGTTCCTACTAGCAAAATATTATTTGAAGGAGTTATCAGAAACAAAGGAAAGTTCACACAAATCAAATAAATACATTTAGAGATGCATATGTTTAGTATTACTAGGCATAAAGGGACTGCATCTATATACGCTGTCGTATTTCACACAACAGGAGTGGTAGGACAATTTCTGACTGACTTGAAAATAGTCCTGTACATCTTTAAATTTTATCTAAAATATAATATAATTTTTTAAATTTGAGACTATTCAATCATACCAATTTCAGGAGCTTCTACCTCTGAGAAACCATTGTTGCTCCCAGGAGAGTCTGAATCAGAAGTTGCCTAGGAAGCTGACCTCTAAGGTCCTTTCAATCACAGATTCAAGGATATTACATTATTTTAAATAATGACAGGGATCAATCAAGTTCATCCTGGGACCAGCTTACTCCAGGCTATACCGCTCTCTCTTCCTTTCTCCTACATAACTGTTCAGCACATGGTCATAGCTCATTCAGCCCAACTACAGATGGCAAGCAGATACACTCATGGCCACTTGAATCCTTCACTCCCCGTTAGCTTCTAGTAAACACAAGACAGACAACAGTTATAAATGTCAGGAGTTGACAGCCATTGCTATTCCCACACCCCTTCCCCTCGTCCTGAGAACCCCTGTCTGAGCAGACTGGTACACTCAAACCCTCATCCTTAACATAACTAGTGGCCTTTGGGGATAAAAGAGATGTCAACTCATTTAGTCCAGTAAGCCTTTGGATACTAAACACAAAATGTTTAGTATTATGAACTTCCAGGGATATTGAGTTGAGGTAGCCTGCTTCACTTCTGGCAAAACTAATTATTTCAATGGTCTTCCTTTATGTGAAGTGGACCTCTGCTACTCTATTCAATACATATCAAAAAACTTCCACACATATCCATTCAACACAAAGCTTCTCAATCCTTTGACCTCCTCAACTACTTTCATTAATTCCACTTCTACCCCTTGAGTCAGACTAATCCTTCTTCCACAGGACAGCCTTTGTCTAATATTATGTATCTTCCCCAGTACCTCCACAACCACGCACAAAGTGTCTCCTCTCCACAAACATCCCAGTTCCTTGAAAAGACTTCTTTATCAATGGCTTTAATTGCTTCATCATCCTTGAGACTCTCTGATGAATATTCTCGAGGTCATCCATGTTATTGTTCATCTGTGGCATCCAAAACCGAGTACACTACTATGAAAGTTGACTGAGTAGCTCAGGGTATAGTAGAAATATCTTGTTCATTTTCAATGTTATGTCTCCAATACTGCTACCAAAGATCACTTTAGCTTTATAGAGATTATATAACATTGCAGGGTTTGTGTTTTATATGTACTGGGAAATTACAGCTCCTTGATCCTATACCGTGCAGGTAAATTTGGGAACTTAAAAGCATAACTCTATATTTATCTCAACTCTATTTAATCTTCCTAGATGTGGACTGTCTTAGATTCCTCTGAGTCTAACTCCTCCAGATCATATTCACAACCAAGAATCCCTTTTACAAACTACCATCCAGGTTAGCTGGTTGATCCTAAAGCTGAATTCACAGCCTCTTAAAAAGTACCTGTTGATGCAGACATTTTGAGTAGATGACCTTTCTTTTCAGTGCATTCCTCCTCCCCTGTTCCTTGTCTTACTGAATGGCATCACCACCTGCCTCTTCAGTTTTCCAAGTTAATAACTTAGGAGATATCTTTGGCTCCCTATCTCCCTACATCCTGTCAGTTCAAGTCTTATTGAAGCTACCTCCTAAAGATCACTAAGATCTATCAATTTGATTCATTCTCATTGCCACTCCCCTTTTCAGACCACAGTTTTCCCACTGCCAAATACTGAACCAGCCACTCTCTCCCTTTCTCTCATGTGTCCACTACAGTTCAAATCTCATCATTTTTCTCTCCTGTGTAAAATCCTTTCATGGACTATTACTGACCTAAATCACTACAGTGCTCATCAGGCCCTTGATTTCTTCTCCAACCTCAACCATCTCCATTTATACACCTCAGAATTCTGTGTTCTTCCCAGCTTTTCCCTCAGGAATGTATGCCTGTGCTGACTCTGCCACTTTTAAAATTCTCTGTCCCCACCTCTTCAGACAAATATCAGAGCTCCCTTGATTCCTTTTTCTGTAGTAAGCTTTCATTGGCTGCACTCTCAAGAAAGGTACAGATGCCCACCCCAAATGTTCCACTGGCAGATATGCCTCATGCTAACATGCCTTGTATTCCCTCCAACTTATCTCCAGAGTCACATCTCCTACAACTATGGTTCACCTTCTTCACTATTATAAGGACAATTGTGATTGCACTGGGAGCATCTGGATAATTCAGAATAATCTCTCCACCTCACCATCTTTAGTCACAGCTGTAAAGTTCTTTTACCATGTAAGATAACATATTCACAGCTTCTGGAGATTAGGACATGGATATCTTTGGGGTAGGGGTAGAGGTCATTATTCAGCCTACCACCTAAAGTGAGAGTTAACAAGTAGAGGGGGAAGAGCATTCCAGGCTAAAGGAACAGCATGTGCAAAGGATCTGATACAAGTAGGAGCACAGTACGATAAGCTCCTGAAAGAAGGCAGTGTGCATAGAACTCAGACAGAAAAAGAGAGATGTGAGATGAGAAGGGAGATATAAAAATGGGCAGATGGTATAGATGCATGTTAGTCATGCTGAGAATATTTACTCTAGTTCTAACAGCAATGGGTATTCAATGGAGGCCATTAAGCATTGAGAGTGAATCATCAGATTTATATATATAGATATTTTGTTTGTTTGTTTAGGTAGGAAAGTATATTTATACCCACTGAAGAATTTATATTCTCAGAAAATGCTTAAATGTGAAATATAAAACTCCATCTAATTACCTTACAGAAGTTATATCTATAATTATGTATATGACATATGTAATTTTATAAACCTACATGGAATTTTTCATTCTCCATCTATAGCAAAGTCCCCACCAATCCAGGAGGTACTTTAGTGAATTGATTTAACACAAAGGCTCCAATATCAGACCAATCTGTGTTTGAGATCTAGCTGGGCCACCTGTTTGCATGATATCATTGTAAAATAGGGGAAATTATTTATATATTTTTTAAAAGGTCACTGAATTTAGTGTGAAGAAAGGATAGGAGTAAAGAGAAGTTTTATTACATTCCTGGAAAATATCTTAGAATGCATTTTCATGATATTCAGCATCTCATGTGACTTGCACTATCATCAATAATACCATATTTGATAACCAAGTTTCCTGACATTTGCCATTGCTTGCCTTGCACAAATCCTTTCTCAATATTCACCATCACTCCGCTGTATAAAGTACTAAGGCTTTAAGTGGATGAGAAAACTAAGGCTCAAGATGTTAACTGTCTTGCTCAAGTGGTTCATCCAAACAGAAGCTGAGCCAGTACCAGACCCAAGATTCCTGACTCCCAGTCCAATGCCTCTGTACTTTGATTAGCATCTTCCCCCACCAAAAATAAACATTTTAACAAGCCCAACATATTTTCTTTTTTTTTTAAGATTTTATTTATTTATTTGACAGACAGAAATCACAAGCAGGCAGAGAGGCAGGCACAGAGAGAGGAGGAGGCAGGCTCCCTGCCAAGCAGAGAGCCCGATGCAGGGCTTGATCCCAGAACCCTGGGATCATGACCCAAGCTGAAGGCAGAGGCTTTCACACACTGAGCCACCCAGGCTCCCCACAACATGCTTTCATTATGACTTTATAAACTGGGTCTCTCTTGTCTACTTTCTAGCCATTAAAGCAGATAATAGTGTATTACTGACTTGATCTGGTGATAAGAGTTGACCACGACTACTTTCACCATATCACTTTAGGACATTCCTCAACAACATAGGTCAACTTGTGTTCCACATTCATTGACTGAAGGGAGACAAGAAATTCCTGAGTTGGGTGTTTCATTTACAGTTTGGAAAATGGTGACAGCTTTCTAAGTTAGACAATTTGGAAAGCAATTAGTCTCTGAGCTTTCTGCCTTGTCTTTCCCCCAGCAGGCTCCTTGTTGCCTCTGCTCAGCACAACAGACCATTAAACATGTTGGGTCTAATGTAATGACTCATGTAGCATGTTCGCTCCTTCCCATCACATTAATCACCAGTTTCTGTAATATCCTGTTTGTTAAAACCAAGCAATAATGCAAATCCTCATAACAGAAATCCTCAATTAAAGGGAATTTGTTTCCCTGTACCTCAACACAAAGAGAATCAGATGACAGCAAAACAAGTTAATGGACATTTTAAAGAAACATTTTAAATAAACATTTCCAGTTGCTGGCATGAGGCCAGGACACAGTGAATTGGTTGAGAAAACCAGGAAAGACAAAAATCCCAAATGCTGAGTTTGCCATTAAAGATGTAACCAGTTTCCTACCTATCACATTCACTAACTCATTAAATCCTTCAAGATGAGTTAAGAGACAATCCCAGGTGTGGAGGAGCTCCCATTTTAGTGGTGGGGGAAAAGCCAGGGCACTAATTACAAAACAGGCTAATTTCTACCCACACTGACCTAAACAACAAAAGAAATGGTTATGTCTTTGGAAAACCCAGTTATTTCAGGCACTTCTGGATTCAGATATTAAAATATCCAACAGAGCTCTGTCTCTCTTCATCAAAAATTCTGCTTTCTCCCATGTTGGTTTCTGTTAACTCAGTTTCTACACTTTTGGTGACAAAATCACCTCTAGCCACGCTAGGCTTGGAGTCTTCTGGTTTGGAAAAAACAGTGGAAAGTGAGAGTGTCTTTTCCAATAATGTCAGGAAAAGTTCCGGGCTTGACCCATCAGACTGCATCTTTTGAAGCAATCACTGTGGTCAAGGAGACAGCATGCCTACAGGCCAGTTATCCCCTGCTCCTTGCCAAGCAAGGTAGGTGGTCAGCACCCTTAAACCACATGAACTGACAACATGAACCAAAATTTCAAAGCATATCTTACAAAACAAAAGAGAAATGGATGCTGGCCAGATTAAAAAAAAAAAAAAAAACAGATGCCCTCTATAGCTATTTACACACCAACAGGCAGTATGGTTACAGGTGAGGGAAGTATGTGCAGAATGTGGGAGAACATGGACGAGGAGAAGAGCTACTTCTGTCTCTGGGAGCGGAAATCAAGAAAGACTCATTATGCTTGAACTGAGTACTAAAAGGTAACCAGGGGCTTGCTCCACCTTGAAAAGTAAAGGAAATGGCTTTTCTGAGCAAAAACACAGAGCCATGAAACAGACGGGACTGGTTGGGGAAAGGTAGGGAATTCCTCCACTTCCCCTCCTCCCCGCCTCTATGCTGTCCCTGGGAGTGGGAACATCGGACTGATATCAGAAGATAAACAAAAGGGAGAAGGAGCCACCAGAAGCATCACATTGGAAAGGAATACCCCAATACGAGAGTGCCCTGCAACTGGGGACCAGCATTAAGTTGGAGTCTGGTTGAAAGCACTCAAAAAGAGCAAAGGATCGTGGGGGGAAATTGTGGGAATCAGGGCAATTAGGGACAGGGGCTTAAGTCCCCTGTCCCAGGACAGCCACCCCTGGCGCTGAGCCAGAGAGAGTTGGGGAAGAAGCCAGGTCTTGGTCCCTGAGCCGCCAGCATACCTGAGAGCATCTGGGTGGCAGCTCCATGAGGGTGAGGGAGCCTCACCAGTAGAACCACAGCCTTTTGCCCTCTCCATGCGCGCTGCACTACCAGAGTCTGAGTCACTCACCACACGCCCCCCTGAGAGAGGTGCGTGTGGGCGCCAGCCGGAGCTCTCTCCA
Source organism: Taxidea taxus jeffersonii (assembly GCA_003697995.1). Lineage (NCBI taxonomy): Eukaryota > Metazoa > Chordata > Mammalia > Carnivora > Mustelidae > Taxidea > Taxidea taxus. The sequence goes on from RCUC01131323.1 coordinate 35,860, forward strand.
CCCCAGAGAATCTGAGCACTCCCAGTCCAGGCCAGCGGGGAAAATCTTAGTGCAGTGTGCTATCCCTGCTTGGAACCTCTGTGGTGGTCTGGAGCTGCCCAGACAGCCAAGGCTATCGCAGTTTTGGGTACAAGCGGGAGTTCCTGGACCCCAGAGACGGTGACTGGGAATGTGCTCTGCCAGCGGCTGAGGGAGAATTTATGTGCTCTGGAGCACCCAGAGGGGAATAGACTGAGGCTTCTCTCTGAGAGGGTGGTCTGGGGGCAGTTTGCTTTCCTCTAAACCTCCAAAAACCATCAAAAGCTGCCAAGGGGAGAGAAGACAAACAAACAAAAAAACAAAAAAACCTCCAGAACAAAAGCCTGAAAAACTGGTTTCTTCAGATATCACCCCCTTGATGGGGGCAGGAGGACTTAACTCTAGGGACATTGCCTGAAAACACAGGCAGCAAGCCCCTCCCCAGAAAGCCAACAAAAAAAAATAAATAAATAAATAAATAAATAAAGATAAGAGGACAACCACCACTACTTCATAGATACAACTTTTATTTTTAATTTGTTCCCTCAATTCTGGTTCATTTTTTTAATATATAACTTTTTAACCTATTTACCATCACAGTGAGATGTCCAGTACATCAAATTCCACAATAACCTTTTGACCTAAACTTTTTGACACATACACCTGTGTTTTTCTTTTGCTTTTCTATTTTTTAATTTTTTTAATTTTATTTTAGTTTAGTTTATTCTTTTTTCTTAAATATTCATATAGAGTTATTCCCCTTTCCCCAGTTAAGGCTACCCCTATAGGTAAACCAGTTTTTAATCCCCCTTTATCTTAGGAAAGTTGAGTCCTTTAACAAAGATATCAAGATACATCCAGGAAGAATCAAAATAACCTTCCTCACCCACACTGAGAATTTATAACCACTCTCCCATGTTTTTCTTCCACCAGTGTTACTGTGTATTTGTTTTTTTCCTGGTAGTATATAAATCTTATACTTGGAGTTCTTTTTGATAAGATTCTTTTTTTTTTTTTTTCTCTTGTCATCTACTTTTGTCGGTCTTTTTGTTTATCTGTTTCTGTTTGTACACTTCATAAATCTTACCTTGGGGCCCATTTGGGCTGGGCCTTCTCTTTTATTTTATCTTTCTTTTGTTTCTTGTCTCTCTTTTTCTCTCTCTCTTTTTTCTTTTTCTTTTTTCTTTCTTTTGGGTGGGGACTCTTGATTGCTCAGAAGCATTCCAGGGTGCACCTTGCCTGCACCACAGTCGATACATTCAGCTACACATCTGTTCAGCCATCTCTCACCAAAATGACTAGGAGGGGGAATGCCCAATGAAGAAAAATTCAGAGACTGGGCCTTCTGAAACAGAGCTAATGGCTATGGATACACAATATGTGGGAAAGGGAATTTAGGCTAACAATTATCCAGGCAATAGCTAGGTTGGAGAAAGCCATGGATAACAAAATGGAATTGATTAGGGCAGAAGTGAAAGCCACCAGGGATGATGTTCACAATGTTCTCAATGAGTTCCAATCTAATCTAAATTCTCTAAAAGTTAGGGTAACTGAGAAAGAAGCTATAATTAGTGATCAGGAGGACAAACAGATAGAGAAAAAGGATCAGGAGGAAGCCTGGAACAAACAGCTTAGAAGCCACAAAAAGAGAATTAGGGTAATAAATGACACCATGAAACATTCCAACTTTTTGGATTTGGATTTGAATTATTGGAATCCCTGAGGGGGAGGGGAAAGAAAGAAGACTAGAAGATATAGTTGAACAAATTCTCCATGAAAAATTTCCCAGGCTCGCAAATGGAACGAGCGTTCATGTACTAGAGGCAGAATGGTCTCCCCCCAAGGTCATAGAATCTAGAAAGATCTCAAGACACCTGATAGTGAAAATGATGAATCATAATTGTAGACAGGAGCTCTTGAAAGCAGCTAGGACAAAAAAATTCCTTACATATAGAGAAAAGCCCATCAGAATAGCGTCAGACCTGTCCACAGAAACATGGTAAGCCAGAAAGGGCTGGCAAGATGTATTCAGGGCACTAAATGAAAAGAACATGCAGCCAAGATTACTTTATCCAGTGAGATTGACATTCAGAATGGATGGAGAGATAAAGAGCTTCCAAGACCAGCAAGGTTTAAGAGTATGCAACCACCAAGCTGACACTGCAGGAAATATTAAGGGGAGGTTCTATAAAAGAGGAAAAATCCTAAGAATATCATTGAACAGAAATATATGGAGACAATCTATAGAAACAAAGACTTCACAGGTAACACGATGTCAATAAAAACATACCTCTCAATAATAACTCTCAATGTGAATGGCCTAAATGCACCCATAAAACAACACAGGGTTGCAGATTGGATAAAACGACAGGACCCATCCATATCCATCCATATGTTGTCTACAAGAGATCCATTTCGAACCTAAGGATATACCCAGACTGAAAGTGAAGGGATAGAGAAGCATCTTTCATGCCAATTGGCCTCAAAAGAAGGCTAGGGTAGCTATTCTCATGTCAGATAAATTAGATATTAAACTAAAGACTATAGTCAGAGATACAGGACACTACATAATTCTTAAAGGGACTACCCATCAAGAAGATCTAACAATTGTAAATATTTATGCCCCCAATATGGGAGCAGCCAATTACATAGGAAAACTGTTAATCAAGATAAAGAGTCATATTGATATGAATACATTAATAGTAGGAGATCTTAACATGCCACTCTCAGTAATAGACAGATCATCCAAGCAGAAAATCAATAAAGAAACAAGAGCATTGAGTGACACATTGGGCCAGATGGACCTCATAGATATATACAGAACATTCCACCCTAAAACAACAGAATACTCATTCTTCTCAAGTGCACAGGGAACCTCCTCCAGAATAGACCACATACTGGGTCACAAATCAGGGCTCAACCAATACCAAAAGATTGAGATAATTCCCTGCATATTCCCAGATCACAATGCTTTGAAACTGGAGCTCAACCACAAGGAAAAGTCTGGAAGGAACTCAAACACCTGGAAGCTAAAGACCGCCTTGCTTAAGAATGCTTGAATCAGGGGCGCCTGGGTGGCTCAGTGGGTTAAGCATCTGCTTTCAGCTCAGGTCATGATTCCAGGGTCCTGGGATTGAGTCCCACATTGGGCTCTCTGCTCAGTGGGGAGCCTGCTTCCCCCTCTCTCTGCCTGCGTCTCTGTCTACTTATGATTGTTCTCTCTCTGTGTCAAATAAATAAATAAAATCTTAATAAAAAAAAAAAGAATGCTTGGATCAACCAGGAGATCAAAGAAGAACTTAAACAATTCACGGAAACCAATGAGAATGAAGATACTTCAGTCCAAAACCTATGAGATACAGCAAAGGCAGTCCTAAGCAGGAAATACATAGCCATCCAAGCCTCCCTCAAAAGAATTGAAAAATCCGAATACACCAGCTGTCTCTACACCTTAGAGAACTAAAGAATCAACAACAAATTAAACCAACTCTATACACAAGAAAGGAAATAATCAATATTAGAGCAGAGATCAATGAGATAGAAACTAGAGATACAATAGAATGCATCAATGAAATTAGAAGCTGGTTTTTTGAAAAAATCAGTAAGATCGATAAACAATAGGCCAAACTAATCCAAAATAAAAGAGAGAAGGCCCAAATTAATGAAATTATGAATGAAAAGGGAGAGATCACAACTAACACCAAGGAAATAGAAACAATCATCAGAAGTTATTATCAACAGGTATATGCCAATAATTAAGCAACCTAGATGAAATAGATGCATTCCTGGAAAACTATAAACTTTCAAAACTGAACCAGGAAGAAATTGACAACCTGAATAGACCGATATCTAGTAACAAGATTGAAGCAGTGATCAAAAAACTCTCAAAAAACAAGAGCCCAGGACCTGATGGATTCCCTGGGGAATTCTACCAAATTTTCAAAGAAGAAATAACACCTATTCTCCTGAGGCTGTTTCAAAAAATTGAAGGAGAAGGAAAACTTCCAGACTCTTTTTATGAAGCCAGCATTACCCTAATCCCCAAACCAGGCAAAGACCCCATGAAAAAGGAGAATTTCAGACCAATATCACTGATGACTATGGATGCTAAGATTCTCAACAAGACCCTAGCAAATGGGATCCAACAGCACATTAAAAAGATTATCCACCATGACCAGGTGGGATTCATCCCTGGGTTGCAAGGATGGTTCAGCATTTGCAAATCAATCAATGTGATAGAACAAATCAATAGGAGAAGAGAGAAGAACCACATGGTCCTCTCAATTGATGCAGAAAAAGCATTTGACAAAATCTAGCATCTGTTCCTGATTAAAACGCTTCAAAGTATAGGAATAGAGGGAACATTCCTGAACTTCAAAAATCTATCTATGGGGGCACTTGGGTGGCTCAGTGGGTTAAGCCTCTGCCTTCAGTTCAGGTCATGATCTCAGAGTCCTGGGATCCAGCCCCACATCGGGCTCTCTGCTCAGCGGGGAGCCTGCTTCCCCTTCTCTCTCTGCCTGCCTCTCTACCTACTTGTGATCCCCCTCTCTCTCTCTCTCTCTGTCAAATAAATAAATAAATAAATAATCTATCTATGAAAAACCCGCAGCAAATATCATCCTCAGTGGAACTAGAGGGTATTATGCTTAGCGAAATAAGTCAGTCAGAGAAAGACAACCATCATACGATCTCCCTGATATGAGGAAGTGGAGATGCAATGGGGGTAGGTAAAGAATAAATGAAACAAGATGGGATCGGGAGGGAGACAAACCAAAAGAGATGCTTAATGTCATAAAACAAACTGAAAGGGGCCAAGGGGATGGGTGTAGGAAGAGGGTGGTGGGGTTATGGACATTGGGGAGGGTATGTGCTATGGTGAGTGCTGTGAAGTGTGTAAACCTGGCGATTCACAGACCTGTACCCCTGAGGCTAATAATATATTATATGCTTGTAAAAAATTAAAAAAATATATATCATCCTCAATGGGAAAAAGCTCACAGCCTTCCCGTTGAGATCAGGAACATGATAAGGATGCCCACTCTGACCACTCTTGTTTAACATAGTATTAGAAGTCCTAGCAACAGCAATCAGAAAATAAAGAGAAATAAAATGTATCCAAATTGGCAATGAAGAAGTCAAACTCTCTCTCTTCACAGATGACATGATACTTTATATGGAAAACCCAAAAGACTCCACCCCCAAACTACTAGAACTCATTCAGCAATTCAGTAATGTGGCAGGATACAAAGTCAATGTACAGAAATCAGTTGCTTCCTTACTATACACTAACAATGAAAACACAGAAAGGGAAATTAGAGAATTGATTCCATTTACTATAATACTAAGAACCATAAGATACCTGGGAATAAACCTAACCAAAGAGGTAAAGGATCTGTACTTATAGAACTACAGAACACTCATGAAAGAAATTGAAGAAGACACAAAAAGTTGGAAGACCATTCCATGCTCTTGAATTGGAAGAATAAACATTCTTAAAATGTCTATACTGCCTAGAGCAATCTATACTTTTAATGCCATTCTGATAAAAATTCCACCGGTATTTTTCAAAGAGCTGGAGCAAATAATCCTAAAATTTGTATAGAATCAGAAGAGACCCTGAATTGCTAAGGAAATGTTGAAAAAGAAAAACAAAACTGGCGGCATCATGTTGCCCAATTTCAAGCTTTACTACAAAGCTGTGATCACAAAGACAGCATGGTACTGGCATAAAAATAGACACATAGACCAGTGGAACAGAGTAGAGAGCCCAGATATGGACCCTCAACTCTATGGTCAAATCATCTTCGACAAAGCAGGAAAAAATATCCAGTGGAAAAAAGATAGTCTCTTCAATAAATGGGGCTGAGAAAATTGGAGAGCTATATGTAGAAGAATGAAACTTGACCATTCTCTTACACTGTACATAAAGATAAACTCAAAATGGATAAAAGACCTCAACGTGAGACAGGAATCCATCAGAATCCTAGAGGATAACATAGACAGTAACTTCTTCGATATCAGCCACAGCAACTTCTTTCAAGATTTGTCTCCAAAGGCAAAGAAACAAAAGCAAAAATGAACTTTTGGGAATTGATCAAGATCAAAAGCTTCTGCGTAGCAAAGGAAACAGTCAACAAAACAAAGAGGCAACCCACAGAATGGGAGAAGATATTTGCAAATGACAATACAGACAAAAGACTGATATCCAGGATCTATAAAGAACTTCTCAAACTCAACACACACAAAACAGGTAATTGTGTCAAAAAATGGGCAGAAGACATGAACAGACACTTCTCCAATGAAGACATACAAATGGCTATCAGACACATGAAAAAAATGTTCATCACTAGCCATCAGGGAGATTCAAATGAAAACCACATTGAGATACCATCTTACACCAGTTAGAACGGCCAAAATTAGCAAGACAGGAAACAACGTGTGTTGGAGAGGATGTGGAGAAAGGGGAACCCTCTTACACTGTTGGTGGGAATGCAAGTTGGTGCAGCCACTTTGGAAAACAGTATGGAGATCCCTTAAGAAATTAAAAATAGAGTTACCTATGACCCTGCAATTACACTACTGGGTATTTACCCCAAAGAAAAAGATGTAGTGAAAAGAAGGGCCATCTGTACCCCAATGTTCATAGCAGCAATGGCCACGGTCACCAAACTGTGGAAAGAATCAAGATGCCCTATAACAGATGAATGGATATGGAAGATGTGGTCCATATACACTATGGAGTATTATGCCTCCATCAGAAAGGATGAATACCCAACTTTTGTATCAACATAGACGGGACTGGAAGAGATTATGCTGAGTGACATAAGTCAAGCAGAGAGAGTCAATTATCATATGGTTTCACTTATTTGTGGAGCATAACAAATAACACGGAGGACATGAGGAAATGGAGAAGAGAAGGGAGTTGAGGGAAATTGGAGGGGGAGTTGAACCATGAGAGACTATGGACTCTGAAAAACAATCTGAGGGTTTTGAAGGGGCAGGAGGTGGGAGGTTGGGGGAGCCTGGTGTTGGGCACTTATTATGGAGGGCATGTATTGCATGGAGCACTGGGTGTGGTGCATAAACAATGAATTCTGTTACACTGAAAAGAAATTAAATTTTTAAAAATGGAAGGGAAAAAAAGTAAATATATATATATATATATTTTTTTTTTAAAAAAGAAAACCCAGAAATGAACTCCTAACTACATGATCAATTAACCTTCAACAAAGCAGGAAAGAATATCCAATGGGGGGGGGGGTCTCTTCAACAAATGGTGTTGGGAAAATTAGACAGCAACAGGCAAAAGAATGAAACTGGACCCTTTCTTACACCAAACAGAAAAATAAATTCCAAAATGGATTAAAGACCTAAAAGTAAAATCTGACACCATAAAAATCCCAAAGGAGAACACAGGCAGCAATCTCTTTGACATTGGCCACAGCAACTTCTTTCTAGATATGCCTCTAGAGGTAAGAGGAAACAAGAGCAAAAATAAACTATTGGGAGTTCATCAACATAAAAGGCTTTGCACAAAGAAACAAGCAACAAAACTAAAAGGCAACTTATGGAATGGGAGAAGATATTTGTAAATGACATATTTGATAAAAGGTTAGTATCCAAAATACATACAGAACTTATAAAACTCAACATTCAAAAAAAATCCAATTTAAAAATGGGCATGAATAAACATTTTTCCAAAGAGGACATACAGATGGCCAACAGAAACATGAAAAGATGCTCAACATCACTGATCATCAGGGAAATACAAATCAAGACTACAATGAAATATCACCTTACACCTGTCAGAATGGCTAAAATCAACAACACAAGAAACAACACATGTTAGCAAGACTGTGGAGAAAGGGGAAACCTCTTACACTGTTGGTGGGAATCCAAACTGGTGCAGCCACTCTGGAAAACATTATGGAGGTGCCTCAAAAACTTCAATATGGAACTACCCTACAATCCAGCTTTGCCCAAAAAATACAAAAATGCTAACTGAAAGGTATATATGCATCCTGATTGTTTATAGCAGCATTATCTACAATAGCCAAATTATGGAACCTGCCCAAGTGTCCACCAGCTGATGAATGGATAAAGAACAGGTGATACACACACACACACACATGAATATTAAAGAGCCACCAAAAAGAATGAAATCCTGCCATTTGCAACAACATGGATGGAGCTACATGATATCATGCTAAGCAAAATAAGTCAGTCCAAGAAAGACAAATACTATATGACTTCACTCATATGTGGAATTTAAGAAAAAAAAATTGAGCAAAGGGAAAAAAGAAAGTGAAGCAAAACAAGAAACAGACTCTTAATTATAGAGAACAAACTGATGGTTACCAGAGGGGAGGTGACTAGGGGAAATGGGTTAAGTAAGTGATGGGAATCAAGGAGGGCACTTGTTGTGATGAGCACCAGGTGCTATCTTGAACTGCTCAATCACTATATCATACACCTGAAACTGTATGATAACTAACTAGAATTTAAATAAAAACTTTAGAAAAAAAGAAAGAAAATGTAGTGAATACACTAAGGTTATACAGTTTAAGGCCTTTGTCAAAAGCAAGAAATGAAAAACAAAAGTCTAGTCAAGGAGCTCATAATTTGTTTATAGCAGCATTTTTAATGCATTTTGAAGACCACATATCTCTAAAGAAGATCCATGGCAGATGGGGGGAAATAGAAAGTCAAATAAGTTTTCAAAATTCTGCATCTACTTTTGAAGAGCCACAGTGACACTTAGCATATTAATGACTGTAAGAAGTCTTACAATAAAGAAACCTCTTTCTCTCTGCTTAATCCAACTTTGCTCCAATGTATTTAACCCCAGAACTCCTCTTCCAAAACCATGTAGATATATTCTCTGAACCACTACTTCTTAGAATCCACTGGGTAAAATGTTGGTCTACAATAAGTTAGACAAATAATCTTTCTCCTATGTTACTCTGATGGCTTATTTACAGTAATAGTCCTGATCTGCTCACACCTCACTATATCGCTGTGCTGAGTAGCTCCCTCTACACACACACACACACACACACACACACACACACACACACTCATTCTGAGCTTGACCATGGGACTTGCTTTGGCCTTTAAAACAACCAAGCAGGGACGCCTGGGTGGCTCAGTTGGTTAGGCAGCTGCCTTCTGCTCAGGTCATGATCCCAGTGTCCTGGGATCGAGTCCCACATAGGGCTCCTTGCTTGGCAGTGAGACTGCTTCTCCCTCTGCCTCTGCCTGCCTCTCTGTCTGCCTGCGCTCGCTCTCTCTCTCTAACAAATAAACAAATAAAATCTTTTTAAAAAATTAAAAAAATAAATAAAACAACCAAGCACATGATGAAGGAAGAGATCTGAAAACTGCTTATGTCCTGGGGCCTGCCCTCTCTGATGCCCTTGGGTCCACTGTCACCATGATGTGAAGACTACACTAGAATATACAGAAAGCACATACAGCAGAGACCACACATCATACCTTAGGTCTTTCCTGGACCAACCAGCTCCCAGACAACCTATTAACTGACCAGTGACACATGGGTGAACTCCAATTTAAATCACCCAGCTGAGCCCAGTCCAAACTGCCAACTGACACAATTGTGAGTTAAAGAAATGGCTGCCATTTTAAACCACTAATCATTGAGATGGTTTATTATAAAGCAAAAGCTAACTCATACATCCAATAACTGAATCATTTTGGCACTGTACTCTGAAAAAACCTAGAAAATGAAAAAGCTCTGAAAAATGAAGACCTCTTGGGACGCCTGGGTGGCTCAGTTAGGTGACTGCCTTCGGCTCAGGTCATGATCCTGGAGTCCCGGGATCAAGTCCTGAATCGGGCTCCCTACTCGGCGGGGAGTCTGCTTCTCTCTTCTCCCACTTCTCATGCTCTCTCTCATTCTCTCTCTCTCAAATAAATAAATAAAATATTTAATTAAAAAAATGAAGACCTCTTGGTTTCTATATTTACTTCTCTTTAAGGCCACTATATTACCACCTATAATGATAAGATTTTTGTTTCAAACCCCATTTTAAAAATGAAATCCAAAGGTTCTTATTACAGATCCCTTTAAAATAAAGGTAAATGCACCTGAATCTGAAAATGTTTAATTAGTGACATATTCAGGAATTACCTTGGACGCTCAGAAAGGTATTTACCTTGATCACACAGCATCATCCCTTCATGAACTAATATACCTCCCTTTGTCAAAACAAACACGGGCTGTATCATAAACCAAGTAAATGCATTACAATTTTTAAGAGGCTTCTAACCCTCAAAGATTATTTTGATCCAGGGACCCTTAAAATTAGTAAACTGTGAAAGGTGTATCATCAGTCCTTGTTGGAAGAAAATGAACATTAATACCCTGCTGATGAGTCATTAACACACCTCAACAGTAAGAAATAAAACAACACTGTTACTTTCATGAGGAGAGGCCCAGTTAATTAAGTTGATAGTGAACAAGCCTGATAAGTTTATTAAATAATTATATTTCCACTAGACACAGGAAAATTTTTAAAATGATAACAAAAATTGTGAAGTGGGAGGTTACAGGAACAAGAGAAGAAATATCAGCACAAAAAGTCATCCTAGATATGTCTTCCTTTCCAGTACACACTGTGAAAACATAATTCTCAACTCATTAGGGAAGCAAAGATATTAGTGAAAAGAAATGCTAATTATGCACTAGCTCAGTTAGCTAAATTCAGATGGAGTAATATTACATGGACTAATAGAATAAGCCATAAAATTTTAAATTCCACGCAGACTACTGCAAATGGCTTTTAAAGAAGCAAGCTAGTTCCCATTCTCCAGTAACCACGATCTGGAAGCTGGGAGTTATATACATGAGCAGAATGGCAAAATTCACTCTAGAGGAGTTGATAACCAGTGAATGAAATCCACAGAAATTAAGGGTAAAGGTCCTCTCTTATGGCAATGTCTAGGAATGTCCTTATTATAATATACAACTAATATTGGAGTTAGAAGAGCATAAATTTAATGGACACTGGGAATTCAACTTAAAGAGACCAAAAAGTTAGCTATCAGGTATTCATAGGCATTAAAGCAATCATTCTCCTTTGTTTTTTTTTTTAGGATTTTTTTTATTTAAGCTTTTTTTATTTAAACATATAATGTAACCCCACCACCCTCTCCCAACCCCTCTCCGCCGACCCCCCTCAGTTTGTTTTATGACTTTAAGAGTCTTTTTTGGTTTGTCTCCCTCCCGATCCCATCTTGTTTCATTTTTCCTTTTCCTACCACCTTAACCCCCACCCCCGTTGCATCTCCACTTCCTCATATCAGGGAGATCATGTGATAGTTGTCTTTCTCCAGTTGACTTATTTCGCTAAGCATTATACGCTCTAGTTCCATCCATGTCGTCGCAAATGGTAAGATTTCATTTCTTTTGATGGCTACATAGTATTCCATTGTATATATATACCACCTCTTCTTTATCCATTCATCTGTTGATGGACATCTAGGTTCTTTCCATAACTTGGCTATTGTGGACATTGCTGCTATAAACATGCAGGTACACGTGCCCCTTCGGATCACTACATTTGTATCTTTAGGGTAAATACCCAGTAGTGCAATCGCTGGGTCATAAGATAGCTCTATTTTCAATTTTCTGAGGAACCTCCATGCTGTTTTCCAGAGTGGTTGCACCAGCTTGCATTCCCACCAACAGTGTGGGAGGGTTCCCCTTTCTCCACATCCTC
>ML101843.1:0-16790 GCA_003697995.1 Taxidea taxus jeffersonii
GATGATATTCTAGACAGAGGGAACTGTCTGAGCAAAGGCACTGAGGTGATCAGGTGAACTTTCTCACAGTTGCTTGGAAAGAAGAATCCCTTTCCAATCCCACTGATTGGGCAACTCGTACAACTTTGGGAAGTAGGCTCATGGCACTTGGGCCTTCCACCCAGTGTTCATGCTCATGTTCAGCCAGTCGACTCCTTGTGGATGTCTGTGCACCTGCTGTGGTCTGGCCATCTGACCCACAGGGGTTACTGCCCCGCTGGTGTTTGCTTGTGTGTCAGCTGATTCTTACTGAGATCTCTCAGGGCAGCAGCAGACTGCTGTCAACATCTGTAACAGACATGGAAGGGAGCCACAGCTCCTTCCAGAGCCAGGCTAGAGTCTGCTAGGGAAAATGCTGCTTGTTCCAGATTTTTCAGGGACTGGTTGGGAAGTCCGTTCATTTTGCCTGGTTTCTAATTACATTTATAGAATGCTTCTTGTGTGCCAGGCACTATGCTAGCTTTGCTTGTGTTATGTAAAAACCCTCAGAAGAGGTGTGCTATCTCCATTATCACCTAGAGGAGAAGCCTGAAGCTTGCAGATGTTATTTGCTCGCAAAGCCAGAACAGCAAAAATTCACCCCCAAAGCCTGGGTTTTGGAACTGCCCACGTGGGGCAGTTCTTCCAAGAAATCAGAGAAGCCCAGGACAGAATTTAGAAAACAGGGAGTGGGTATTTCTTAAGTGAAGGCCTTGTCAGGCAAAACTGTGGAATGTGGACTGTGTTGGTTAAGACACCATCCCGCAGAAATGCCTACCTGAGTGGTTCGGCCTTCATCCTTTAACAATTACTGATCTGAAGACTTCGTCCCCTTCCTCTCCTTGTTTCTGAAGCAGGTGACCACCTACCTCCATGGTGATTGCCGAGTCCCCTTCACCCCCCATGAACTGCTCCCTGGAAAACTCTCAAGTGTCTTCTGATTGGGTAGAGAGAATCACTGGACTCGTCCTAAAACACAGGGAGTTCTCAGCCCTGGGTGAAATGAGCTAGATATTTACATGCAGTATATTTTGTTATTTGTGTCAAGACCTGATGAAAACAATTACATAAGAAAGGGGGCAGTCAGCTCGCTCCTGTCTCACCTGGCAGGGTGGAGGTCCCTCGGGGAGTGAGACACCTGAGACACTCTGCTGATAAGTTGTGATGGATGAGTTTAGGTGGAGAAAGCACGAGGAACCAGGAGCCTCGGGGCACGGGGGGAGGCAAAGGTTACCGACAGGGCCTCTAGTATACCTGCTGTTCAGAGGGTGTGGACAAAGGCAAAACCCAGGCTTGAGAACAGGGTCCTCAGGGATCCCTTAGACATAGCGCAGACTTGAGTTAGAACTGGGTTCAAGTCCAGCTTTGTCTAGTCCTTCCTTACTAGCCGACCTCTAGCAAATCTCTTCAGTTAATCACTAAGGAGTGGAAGAGTCCTTCCCGTAGTTACTACATGCCTATTACGGGCCAGGGCCAGGTAGGTAATATACACCGCCCCCCCCATCCCTATTCCCCAGGCTGTTTTACAATCAGTAAGGCAATCTGTCTGAATAAAGCACTTCAGTGGTATATGCAAATGACCTCTTTGTATGTATAAATGTTACAACCACAGATCTGCTGGCTTCTCCTGGGCAACCTTCAGGCTGGAAGCCCTTGACTCCATCCTGTCCAGCTCCTCTCCCCCATGAAGACTCTAAGCCTAGGGTATGTGTTCCTTCTTGGGTCCAGGACACTCTGTGCACATAAACACCTAGGTTCTAGTTCTGTCTGTACTGTGTGCCTTTGGGAAGTCACTTCACCTCTCAGTTAACTCTTGTCAAACTGGGCCGATTGCAAAGGAACTGTTTAACAAAGCTCTTGGCACAGGAACAGAGCAGGTACTTAGGAAATGCTAGCTGCTACTTTTATAATTACTCAGCTCTTGCCAGAAGAGGTCTGGCCTGGGTTTCTGCCATATCCCAGCACCTAGCACGGGGCTTACATGAGTATACAGTGGGTACTCAATATATGGTGTTGGTAGGCAGCGGAACAGTCCCTAAGATGTTCAAATCCTAATTTCCAGAACCTGTCAATATTACCTTACATGGCAAAGGGGAATTAAGGTTGCAGAAGAGATTAAGAATGCTAATCAGCTTTTTAAAAAAAAGATTTTATTTATTTACTTGACAGAGAGAAAGAGATCACTTGTAGGCAGAGAGGCAGGCAGAGAGGGGGAAGCAGGTTCCTCACTGAGCAGAGAGCCTGATGCGGGGCTCTATCCCAGGACCCTGAGATCATGACCTGAGCCGAAGGCAGAGGCTTTAACCCACTGAGCCACCCAGGCACCCCTAATTAGTTGTTTTAAAAATATCCTGGACTAACCAACTGGGCCGGATGGAATCACAAGAGTCCTTAAAACAGTTAGAGGAAGGGGGCGCCTGGGTGGCTCAGTGGGTTAAGCCTCTGCCTTCGGCTCAGGTCATGGTCTCAGGGTCCTGGGATCGAGCCCCGCATCGGGCTCTCTGCTCTGCGGACAGCCTGCTTCCTCCTCTCTCTCTGCTTGCCTCTCTGCCTACTTGTGATCTCTCTCTGTCCAAAAAAAAAAAAAAAGCCTGTGAAAAAAAAAAAAAAAAACAGAGGAAGAAGCACCTGGGTGGCTCAGTTGGTTAAGTATCTGACTCCTGATCTCAGCCCAGGCTTTGATTTCAGGATGCTGAGTTCAAGCCCCGAATTGGGCTTCATACTGGGTGGTGTGGAGCTTACCAAAAAAAGAGAGAGAAAGGATGTAGGAAGATGTGACTATAGAGAACAAGAGAGATGACAGCATGAGAAAGACTCATCCTCATGTTGCTGGCTTTGAAGATGGAGGAAGAGGCCACAGCAAGGAATATGGGAAGTTTCTAGAAGTTGGAGAAGGCAAGGAAATGGATTCTTCTCTAGAGCCTGCAGAAAGGAATGCATCCTGCCAACTCCTTGAGTTTAGCTCAGTGAAACCATGAAGGACATCTAAGCTGCAGTGCGGTGAGATAATAAATTTGTGATTTTTTTTAAAGGCAAAGTTTTGGCAATTTGTTACAGCAGCATTGGGAGACTGATATACACTATACAAATTATTGTTTTGGTTTTTAAAAGATTTTATTTTTAAGTAATCTCTAAACCCAATATGGGGCTCCAATTCACAACCCCGAGTTCAAGAGTCGCATGTTCTATTGGCTGAAGCGAGCCAGGTGCCCCTGTTCTTCGTTTCTATTACTATTACTAAGCCGTTTATGATACTGATTTGTATTTTTCTCTCCCATTACTCTAGCAATTCCTCAAGGTCTAGGAATAAGTTTGTCTTATTTATAGTAGTTCTCAGTTGCTAAGAGGGCCTCGCACACAGTAGGCACTCAATAAATGCTTCAAATGATAATACTGTAATTCAGATGAGTTTAATTAATATGAAGAGTAAAATGTCCATTCCTTCATGGTGTCCTCCTGTTGCTGAACACCGTGTCTGGCACACAGCAGGAGCTCCATAAAAACCTTCATTGAACCTATAGGTGGATCAAGTACTCCTCTCCTCCCTCCCCTGCCCCATGACCCACGCCGCCACCGCCCCCGTCCATCCGGTCCTACTCCTGCACGTCCCCTACTCTGGGGCCGGGTCCAGGACCAGGACCGGGAGTATGACCTTTTCCTCAAATCAAAGTCTGCCGACCGCCTTCCTTTTGCTTAGGTGGCGAGCACAGAGCGCGGGGTCCCGAGACGCCTTGGAGGCCGCGGGTGCAGTGCATGTTTACGACCGTAGGGGGCAAGCGTGGCCCGGGAACTCCCGCGGAAGGGCTGGGACTGGGCGGGGCCTCTAGGGCGGGTCGGCTCAGTGCGCAGGCGCCGGTCCAGACGCCTCGCGCGGCCAGGGGCAGGCGGCGGCAGAGTAGTCCCGGCCGCGGCTCCAGCAGCAGCGAGTTCGAGCCCCGCTCCCGCTCCGCTTTGGTTCTCGCTCCCCGGGCCCTTGGGCCTCCCTACGCCAGTCCCCGCCAGTCGCTGCGCAGTGCGCACTCCCCGCCGCCAGGATGCCGGTAACCGAGAAGGACCTGGCGGAGGACGCGCCGTGGAAGAAGATCCAGCAGAACACCTTCACGCGTTGGTGCAACGAGCACCTCAAGTGCGTGAACAAACGCATTGGGAACCTGCAGACCGACCTGAGCGATGGATTGCGGCTCATCGCCCTGCTCGAGGTGCTCAGCCAGAAGCGCATGTACCGCAAGTACCACCAGCGGCCCACCTTCCGCCAGATGCAGCTGGAGAATGTGTCCGTGGCGCTCGAGTTTCTGGACCGTGAGAGCATCAAGCTCGTGTCCATCGGTGAGTGCCCTGGCTCGGCCGGGCGCCGCGGTGTACCCTCCGTTCTCGGCGCGTGGGCCGGGGTTGGGGTGGGGAGGAAGGCTAGGGCCCCCTGCCGAGCACTCCTGCCGCGCCCAGGAGCTGCGGGCGGGGTGTGGGCGTTGAGACGGGGGGGGGGGGGGGGCGTTGTCCTCCAGGGCATGGGGATGCCGGAGACCTAGGCCCTCTTCTCGGTACTTGGAGAAAGAAATCGCTAGGATTTCGTATGATAGCTCCCCGCCCTGCCCCTCGCCAAGCATTCTTGTGGGGGCTGTGGGTCCTGGGCTTGGGTTGGGGCTGCACGGGGAGTAGTGGGGCTGTAGCATTTCGCCGCACCCGGGGCGTCCCTGCGGGAAGCTGGAAATCTCTGGTCTGTGGTCCATGGAAGTGGGGTTCCTGGTCAGATGCTCCTCGAAGCGCTCGCCCCGCTGCGCCCAGGGCGATGCGCCTAGCGGCTGACCAACGGGTATTGGCTCGGATGCCCCGCGGGAGACCTGGGGAGGGACGGGTCTTTGAGCCTGGGGCCTCTCCAGGTGGGGCGTCTCCGGCTCCGGTGTGGGCCCCGAGGTGGGAAGGGGAGCCGCGGGGGTGTGTCCTCCTCGCTCCCTCTGCTCCCAGCTCAGCTCTGGTGGGGTGCCTCGGGGTGAACCAGCTCTGAAGCAGAAGTGATCACTCCGGGGCAGTGGTGGTATAGTAACTACTGTTTTGTAGGGAGCCCAAACTAGTGGGTGCTGTGTGCTAACAGCCTTCCAGGTTCTGTCCTGACACATCCTGCTAGTTGGGGTGTCTTTAGACCTCTTATAGGCAAGGGGGTCCAGAGGGTTAATGGACGTGCCCAAGGTCATGGAAGTCAGAAGGGTCTAGCTGAGAATTGAAGGAAGTGGGTACAATGAATGGAGACTTTGCCTTCCTCTCCTTGCCTTCCCCACACCAGGGTCTTCCTGAGAGGAGAGGGGGAGTTGGTGTCGGATTCCTCTCCCCAGACCTGGGAGAGCATGAGGGTCAGGTCTCCACTGTGATCTGGGCTAATTGAAAGCTTCCAGGAAGGTCACAAGGCTACTGAGGGTATGGGCTGTGACTGGAGGGGCAAGAGGTGTACATTGTGGGTGGGTGGGTGTGTGCACTTGTATGTGTGCAGAGTATGTATGTATACACAGCGTATGTGTAGAACACGTGTGTACACGGCATGGCTGTGTAGAGAAAGTGTGTGTACCTACACTGTGTGTGTGTGTGTTTCTGTGCTGCCAGGGGAGCATCTTGGCTGGAGGAGCTGACGCAGGTCTGGGTCTGGGGTCCCTTCGTGAGAAAACCAGGCCTTATGGTGACTTCTGTGCTAGGAAGAAAGGGCGGTGGGTGTGGCTGCTGGGACTTTTTCCAGAGTAAAAGGGGTTCCCTCTAGGCTGAGTCTCCTCTGTCCTCTCCCTCCCCCATACCTGTCCTGGCAGGTAGGGCTGCTTCCTGCTTCCTGGGCCCAGGCAGCTGTCACCGCCCAGTCAGTGCCCCATGGTGGGGGGGGGGGTGGCAGAGGGTGTGTGTGGCTTCTCTGCAGAGCTGTGTAACATGCTTGCCTCTTCTTTTGGGGGCCATCTCCTACCACTGGGAAAGGAACACCCTAGAATCATCCTGGATTTTTTCCCTTTTCGGAAACCAGTTTTCCTACTGAGGGATCTGAAGGCCTGGCTGAGCTCAACTGGGATCACTTCCTCTTTGTTTTAAAAATGTGCATTTATTTAATTAAATGAACAAAGAAACTTAAAGTAAACCGGGAGTATCCAAACATGACATGAAATCTTAAAAAACAAAACAAACCAAAAAATGAAACCACAGCCCCCAAATCCTGGACTGCCTGATTTACCAACTGTTTACAGAGGCTGCAGCTGCTCCCAGCGTGGTTTGTTGTCAGTACCCTGAGCTTGGGGGTCTCATTCTAGACTTTGGCCCCATTTTCCTGTTCAACCCTCATGATTGTCATTCCTGAACTCACCCAGGCCATAGTATCTTCCGTTGTCCTGACATTCCAGGGCTAGCCTCCCCTTCTCTGGTTGCACGCTGTGGGCTGTTGGCAGCTTCTTGCTGTGGACCGCTTCCCACCACAGGCTGTATTGTTTTATTTTCTTTTCTCCTTTTAACTGATTTCTTGGATGATATTCCCCCAAGTGGCATTCCGGGGTCAAAGAGTGCGGCCACAGTTTTGACTCCTGTCCTTGGCTGCCTTGTTGCTCTCTGGAAGGATCTCACCATAAACAGGTTTTCCAGCCTCTAGAGCCTGGAGGGAGACTTGCCAAGAGCCAGAACTCCCTTGGGGGTGAGGCCTGAGGCCTCTTCCCCCTGTGCCTGGAGCTGTTCTGGGGACCAGCCCTACTGCCCTTGAGATAAAGAGTCACATCCAGCTCAGACTTCAGTTCAAGTACCTCAGCTTATGCTATGTTGGCTTGTGCTGACAAAGACACAGGCTGCAGTTCGGTGTTGAGTGTTCATCATCCCATTGATCACCACCTTGAATCCTCAGGATTTGGTTTCCTTGTCCACGGGGAGGGTAAAGGGCTTGCCCTAGTTCTGCCCAAGTGCCTAGAAAATGGTTGCTGTTATTCTGTGGTTGCTGCTAGTGTTACTGATGTCCATTTTAGGTGAGGAAACAGGAGTGAAGTAACTTGCAGAGGTCACCCAGCTTCTAAGTGGTGACTGGAGGTGGGGCCTGTCCCTTTGTGAAATTGACCCTTAACTGACCTGCTCTTCAGTGTCCTGAGTACAACACAGCCCCTCTCCCCTAACCAGAGAGCCCCTGTTAACAGCCAGTTTTGCAAGTCTGGGATGTTGAGGTGGGGCAGCTGGACGTCCACACTTTAAGCCTTTGGTCTTGAGCAAAGCAGGGATCTCAAGACTTTGGGTGAGTGGCAGGATGAGGGTCCCCTGAGGTGAGTGTCATGTCAGGACCTGAGCAGAATCACTTTGCATCTTCATCGTGAACTTGTTGAGGGGGTGGCTGCCCTGTGTTCACTGATTTTTGGGGGGGGAGGGTGTGGGATGTGGTATTCCTATTACTTACTTAATGGATGGTGTTTTACTCCATAGTCTGTATCTCTGAATGAATACAGGGTTTTGTCGACTTTGCTAGCTTCCAACCATGTACGTTGCTGGAATCTTAGGAGTTGTGTGCAGGCGCCCAGCTCGGAGACAGGGGATGGTCAGAAGCTGCCAGAGAACTGGCTTTTCTGCCTAGAATTCACTGGAAGACAGTTCTGGCTGTGGATTCCTGTTTGTGAGATGTCGTAGGTGGGCCCATTCTAGGCTGTATCCAAGAGCTGAAGAGTTTGTTCAGTTTCTTGTTCTGTCTCAGGCAGTTCATAGTGAGGCCTCAGCATTTTTAATCCTAGTTGCCTGCCAGGAGCTGGCAGTTTTATTTACTTGTTTTTCCAAAAACCTTTCTGACACTGGGCAGCTTGGCCAACTTGGAGAAAAGGGGGTCTCCCAGCCCAAGAATGACAATCAATTCTGCCTAGAAGTTTGGGTGGTAAGTTTTGGTTTGATCCTTTAGAAAAAGGAATTCTTCCCTTTTCAGAGGATGCGGTCTGACCCTAATGTTTACTTAAGGTGCCTGTGCCAGGCCAGTGCCTCAGAGCAGGCGGGTGTGTGTTCCCAAGACCTTGGGTCACTGGGCAGGGTTTCCAGGGTGGTGGGTCACCACGGCACTCAGCCCCTTTTCCTTCCTGTTGTCCCGCCCCCACCAAAATAACATACAAATACAGTAATCCTAAATCCTGTTCTTTCCTGAACTACCTAGCAAATTCCAGTGTGTCTAGGTAGCAGAGAATGTTTTAAAATTAGCAAAGTAGCTTGCGGGTCAGAATTAACAAGGTCTGGACCATTTGCAACAAAGTAACAGAATGAGAGGAAGCTCTTGTAGTAGTTCAGAGCAAAGATTCTTGGTTCAGATTCCACTTGGCACTAAGTAGCCATTAACAAACTACTGCGCCTTGGTTTCCTTATCACTAAAATGGAGGTGATAACTACCTCCTTTCAAAGGTTGTTATAAAAAGTAAACAAGCTAATATTCTTAAAAATATTTGGAAAAGTTTATGGCACATAAGCGAGTGCTATGTGATTGTTCATTAAATACAGTACCATCCACCAGTCTTCTCAAAAGTCACTGCTGGACGGTTTGCACACTGAAAGGACATTTAAAATCAGTGCCGCACTGGGGAGACCAGCTTGGTTGGCTCGTGTTGCTGCTGCTTTGCTGTAATAGGGCTGTGGACTGGCCTCCTTGGAAGGGGAGGACCCTTGGTTAGGTTACGGCTGCCTCCGGGGCCCATTCATGCCTGCTTTGTTTCTGAGACCTGGACCAGAGCACCGGGTGGCTGGTCATTCCAGCCTTCCACCCTGTTCAGGAATCTCTGGGCCAAATCACTTCCAGATGGCAGTTGGGCTCTGCAGCGCTCCTCCAGCAGTGGCTGAGCCCGCGTGCCAGTCAGCAGCTGCCTTCGTTCTTGGAGAGTCTGTGCTCAAGAAGGGCTTTGATTTGGAACCAAATTTTGGTCTCCTGGGCCCTTCCCCTCCCCTCTTTGCCCAGATCCTGGGTTCTATGCGGTGAGGCGGGTGCACAGGGTAGTTGAGGACGGCTGCCCTGCTTATTGGGCAGTAGAAGCCCAGGCTCAGAGCCTTTGGTCGTGCTGGACGTGGCTTCGTGGCCAGGGTGTACCACGTCATCCTGCTTTCTCTATAAATGGCCTCCTGGTCAGCACATACTCACTCGGTTAAACTAGGTCCAGGTGGATGGTTGAGGCTATGGGCCTGAAGCTAGGCAGCCAGCATGCTAAGCCCCACTCTCTCCCTAACAGCTGTGCAGCTCTGGTCCACTGTCTTCACCTTTGTGAGCCTCAGTGTCCCTCATTTGTAAAATGCAGAATAATAGTTCCTGTCTTAGTTGCTGAGGCCAGTGTATGTTCATAGCACAATGCTGGCATTATCATTATTATTATTTTTTAAAGATTTTATTTTTTATTTATTTACAGACAGAGATCACAAGTAGGCGGAGAGGCAGGCAGAGAGAGAGAGGTGGAAGCAGGCTCCCTGCCGAGCAGAGAGCCCGATGTGGGGCTTGATCCCAGGACCCTGAGATCATGACCAGAGCTGAAGGCAGAGGTTTTAACCCACTGAGCCACCAAGGCGCCCCTGGCATTATCATTATTAATATCAATGTGCTTCTGAACCCAAGTCTGGGGCTTTGTCTCATTTTCCATCTACTCTCTGGCCTCTACTACCGCTGTCATCTGGTGTGTTAGGTAGTGCCCCCCCCCACCCCAAAAGCTTGGAACCTCTGTTGAAGATGCCTCCTAAGATCTTTTCTTCCTTTCCTCATCCCAGTGAATATAGGAGAGACCAGCTGCGAGCCAGGCCCGGTGCTAGGGCCACAGCAATAATGACAGTCAGGCCCTGAGCTTGCCTCATACACTGCTTGAGGCAGAGGAGAGAGTAACCTGGGAGTGTGCTTCTCAAACCTTCAAGCACACACAGATCTCCTGGCGACTTTGTTAAAAAATGTTGGTGTGATGGAGCAGATCAGGTATGAAGGCTGAAATTCTTTTTTTTTTTTTTTTAAAGATTTTATTTATTTATTTGACAGAGAGAGATCACAAGTAGGCAGAGAGGCAGGCAGAGAGAGAGGAGGAAGCAGGCTCCCCACTGAGCAAAGAGCCCGATGTGGGGCTTGATGTGGGGCTTGATCCGAGGACCCTGGGAACATGACCTGAGCCGAAGGCAGAGGCTTTAACACACTGAGCCACCCAGGCGCCCCTGAAGGCTGAAATTCTTTACTCTCCTCCCAGTGGCTACTGTCAGCTGCCTGCCATGCTGTGGGTTTGAGGATCAAGATGGCAGGCTTTCTGGGTGGGGGCTTTGGGGGGAGGAGTGCCTTCCCTGAGGCTGGGGTGGGTAGTCTGGAGGATTCCCTGGAGGGAGGGACTGTTAAGCTGGGACCTAAAGCCTGAGTAGAATTAGGCAGGTGAACAGTGAGGCACAGCAGAAGACTTTGTCAGCTGGAAGTGGGTGGCACAGAGGTAGGCAGGGGCTGTCTCACAAAGGGTCTTCTGAGGCTAGAGGCTGCCATCCAGGCATCTTTCTTGAGGGTGCTTGGCGTGGGGCAGGTGAACCCAGCTGAAATAGATCATCTACTCTGGGGCTTTCTTGACTGTGACTGCAGTCATTCCTATCAGTCAAATAATTTTAATGTGTCCCTCTCTCATATATGCAAAGTTACAAGCTATACACATATATTACTGTCAGCCTGTATATTAAATATTAGTAAAGCTTAGTTTCTTTTTTGAGGACAAATCCAAATACAAGATCTGGTTTTTCCTGTGTTCTAATGGATGTTCTTGTGTGCCCTTGTGGAGGCCACATTGGGAGGCTCCAGACGGCCTGATTCTGCATTTCATCCCCCCCCCTCACCCCCTTCCTGTTGCTATTCTGCATTTAGTTTTGATCTTTAGTTGTCCTCAGTTAAGGAGGTGGATCTCTAATTCTGTCTGCCTCCCCCAACAAGTTGAACCAAATGAATAAACGCAATGGAATGAGCCATTTCAGTCTAAATGCGTGCTATTTCCTGCTCTTACAATGATGAAAATTGCCTTTCATGACAGTCTATGAGAAGCCACCTTACATTACTGTTGTAATTCTAGTTATCCATTAAACATGCTCAATAATCACCAGATTGGCTCAGGTTACTGTGTAATGAACAACAGCACTTTCCTCTGCGGGGGCTTGGAAAGTGGCCTTGCAGCTTTTAAGTGCCTTGCTTGCTTTTCTTGGGAAATTGAGTCCATGTTCTAGGGAGAGTTTTTTGGGAAAGATGATTAGAAAACCAAATGGCTCTTTATACCAAAATGATAAAGCAGTACCTGAGAGAAGTTATACACAGTATGAAGGATGGAATTATTCATTTTTTGTTTTGTTTTGTTTTTTATTATTGGGTATTTTAGTTCTACCTAGTTAGTATCATGATTTCTCTTTTTCAAAATCATACTGAGCTATACCTCCAGTACTGCCTTTTCTCTAAGAGCCTTATAGCACTTGCCTTAAATACAGTTGTTTGAAACATCGTAGATGGTTGCTGCAACTCTTCTGCAAACTGTTCAGTTCTAAAAAAAAAATTTCCTGGGGTTTTACTTGCACTCATTGTCTGGTTACAAAACCCAGCAAAGAACTTTTAACTTCCCTCATCCCCCTTTGACCAGTTGCTGTGTAGATTTTTTTGTACTAGAAGCAAAGAAGCAGTTTGGTTTTTCACTTAGCCGAGACTGGTTTTAAGTTGGAATTATTTTGACAGAGCATCTGACTTCCTCCTTTCCCTCATCATCCCTGGCCTGGAGAGATGGCTTGGTACGGAGAACACTTGTCCTCCTCCTGCATGTTCCTTGGCTTTTCCAAGGATCCATGCTGATGAGACATTGGTGTATTGAATGTTAGGTGTGCCACGTATCCTGGAGCAGAATGTCTGCTGCAATCCTGTGCCTGCTATCCACTAAGCATGGTCCTGAGTGCCTTACATTTATTGCTCTCATCCTCATCGTGGAGCCCGCAAAGTGGCTTTATATTTATTTCCATTTTGCAGATGAGAAAATTGAGGCCCAAATCAGCCTCCCGGCACATGCCAGGCATAATGCTTGACTGAATCAGACTATTGAGTATTTTCTTTTTTTAATCTCAAAGTTTGGTTTCACACTTAAAATAAAAAAAGTAAAATAGATACACTGTAGTGAGAGGTTTTCTGCAGCTTTAGTTCTGCTCATTTCTGTGTTGTTTGCAACTTGACTCACTTGACCTTGATGAATGTGCAATTGAAATGTCTGTAAAACAAAATTTGGGGGGGCCCATTTGCCTTGCCTCGCCCAGCATCATTGAACTTTAACTAGGGCCTCCTCTTCAGTTCTGGGGGAACTCTAGTTCTTTACCTGCCTTTATTTGGTTATTTGGGGCAGGGTTCGGACAGTGGGGAGCAGCTGAAGGCTGCTTTGGGTGGCCAGGCAGGGCTTTCTTGGTGGGGCCGAGAAGCCACGGGTGGTGGGGCCGAGAAGCCACGGGTGAGGAGGAGGTGCCCTGGTTGCAGCTGGGGAGCTCCTGCTGCCCACCCCATGGGGTGGAGACACAGCTGTGCCGGGAAATCCTCGGTCACAGCCCCCATTGGTTTGCTCTCAGAAAGGACCCCAAGCCCCATCCTCTCCTTCTCCTACCTTTAAAGATTAACAGGCGGTAGGGCATGTGGGGTTGTGTTTGCTGCTGACCAGAGCTCTCTCCTGGCGGGAGTGTTGGCCTTCATCAGTCTGGCTGCTCTGGCACAAGCAGCTGCCCACTCCCCACTCCAAGCCCGCAGCCCCTGGCTCTTCCTGGGGAGCCTTGTGAAGGGCCCCTAGCAGGGTCGGGTAGCTCTGGCAAGCTGCTCCAGAGCTGAACTCGGTGTCCCCAAGGGCATCTCCTGCAGCACTCCAGAGAGGAAGCTGCTCTGGGGCGGGGTGGGGGGGGCACTCAGTGCTCAGCCTCCCCAGAAACCGCTGGGCTGGTTTGTTGCAAGGTCTGGGCGTTTGCACTACACCCCTGCTCTCCCTCTCTGAAGGCCCTTTATGCTAGCGTGAATTCCTTTTCTCATGGAGATCTGAAAGCTCTTTTGACTAAATGGGTCACCTTTCTGGGTGTTTTCATAAGGCTGGTCAGCTTCTGCGATGCCAGACAACTTCCCTGGAATTTCCGTTTAGATATAGCGAGAACACAGTGTGGAATTTGGGCTTTTGAGCTATAGGGAAATGGGTGGGGATTTGTGGCCGGCATGTGTAAATGTGCTGCGGCCCATAAATTCAGATTTTAAGATGAAAAAAGTGCAAGCAGCAGTCAGCTTTCCGACTACAAACAAGAATGGTATTACTTTCCACCTTGTGCTGCAAGTGAGTGAGGCAGAGGCAGGCCTCCCGTGGAGGCTAGAGTCTGAAAATATTCTTGGTGGCTAAAATCAGATTCCTCCATCTCCCCTGCTGCCCCCAAGAAAACAATCAAGTTCTTATCATGCTGGTACTGCGCTGCTTGTGTGAATCACCCCGATTTCCCTGTATCTCCCTGAAGTGCTTTCTCAGATATTCCAGGGAGACACGGATTATTTGGCCTTCTCCAGTCTGGGGGGGCGCATGGCTGGGCCTGGGCTGCTTCCTCGAAAGAACAAAGTGATTTGTTCCCTCCTTGGGGGAGAGCAAGCCAGAGGTAGGAGGGGGACTAGGCACCACCATCCAAGGGACCACAGGTGCTGGTGTCTTTGGGCTCAAGCCTGAACGGCCTCTGTGACTTGGCCGTGTAGTAATTGAGCAGAGTCCTGGGTTCTGTTCATAAGATTCCTTGTCAGAAGAGGCAGAGGCTGGGCCTTTGGCTCAGGTCATGATCTCAGGGTCCTGGGATCGAATCCCGCATTGGGCTCTCTGCTCGGCGGGGAGCCTGCTTCCTCCTCTCTCTCTGCCTGCCTCTCTGCTTACTTGTGATCTCTCTCAGTCAAATAAATGAATAAAATCTTTAAAAAAAAAAAAAAAAAAGAGGCAGAGGCTGTGGAAGACCAAGGGCGTGCTCCTGGGGTGGCTGGGGGCCTCTTAGTGGAGCTTGCAGCCGTCCAGGGGTTCAGGGGCAGAACCCAGAAAGCATGCGGAGAGCAGGAGCCATAGGGATCTTGGCCGGCAAGCACCTGTATGGTGGCTTGTCACGGTCCTTCTCAACACTAAAGAGGCTAGCGGGCACTTGGGGAATGCCTCTCCTCTGCCCGCGTCCTTTACAGGAAATGATCCAGCTGTCACATTATGCTTCCTGTTGGGCATGTATCTCTCATCATCATAATGACCTCTCCTGTCCTTTCTTCCTCGCACAGTTGTTTGACATCATGGGCGGTCACACCTGAGGTTGGAGGGACACTGGCAGCTCTCCCCCTGCCTTGTGCCACCTCATGTCATCACTTCCTGAGCTCTATACTTCTCTTGACTTGCCTGTGTCTCGCTCTCCCACTGGATCGCCTCTGCTCTAGGGGCAGGTGTTGAATCTCTGGTTCATCTCTGGGGCTCTGGGCTTGGCACCTACTAGGAATATAAGAAGTTACTGAATAAATACACAGCCTCCAACATAGGTGGATTGAATAATAAGCCTAATGCATTCATTGGTCTGCAATATATTGCTTTCAGAAATGCAAAATGGGATCATTTGTAGCCCATAGTGGAAGAGGAATTTTGTGTAGTGGACCTCTGGGTCTGGGGTCCCAGTAGAACACCCTTATTTGGGGGACAGTGATGCTGAATGTAAAGAATTCAGCAGTTTGTTGTCATTCTCTGAACACCGGTGATTTGCTTCAACTGTTAGAGAATAAAGCCTTTTCCAAGTGGCCCTGTGAAGCACAGAAAATGAATATAAATGGGACCCACTGAGAGTCACTATCATCACAGTTTCACTAATAATAGTGAATAGTGAATAATAGTGAATAGTGAATACCTATACCAGAAAATTGTGAAGGATGCTTTTCACTAATAGCTAAGTGAAGCCTAATTGCAACCCTGCAATGTAGTTATTGTTAAAATCCCCATTATACAGATGAGGAAACTGAGGCACATCCCAGATCAGCCACTGAGTATGTGGCTGACTATGAGTCAAACCCTTTCCTCAAAGGAGAGCCATCAGCATGGCCTTCAAAATTCCCTTTAAGTATTTTTTTTTTTTAAGGATTATATTTATTTATTTGTTAGAGAGAGCGAGCGAGCGAGGGCAGGCAGACAGAGAGGCAGGCAGAGGCAGAGGGAGAAGCAGGCTCCCTGCCGAGCAAGGAGCCTGATGTGGGACTCGATCCCAGGACGCTGGGATCTTGACCTGAGCCGAAGGCAGCCGCTTAACCAACTGAGCCACCCAGGCGTCCCAAGTATTTTTTTTTTTTTTTAGATTTTATTTATATATTTGATAGAGATCACAAGTAGGCAGAGAGAGGGAGGAGGAAGCAGGCTGTCCGCAGAGCAGAGAGCCTAATGCGGGGCTCGATCCCACGACCCTGGGATCATGACCCAAGCCGAAGGCAGCAGCTTTAACCCACTGAGCCCCCCAGGCGCCCCCCAAGTATTTTTTTAATATTAAAAAGTTACATTTGTTGTTGCAGAAGAAAATTGCAAGAGCGAAGAGAAATAGAAAAAAAATATAACCTGTGGAGAATCTTAACAAATCTCTTTCTACTTTGGGGGAGTTTTGCGTGAACAGCTGCCTTTTGATCAGAATGAGGAAAGGAGATTGCATTGTCTCAGGGGAAAGAGACTGGACTGGAAATGTTTTGTGAATCATTTGATCATACTGATTGTTGCAACAAACTTCATCATTGAGTTACTGCAGAACCAGGGCCAGCATTAAAATTGGTGGTCTTGGTTGAGGCTCATGGTTTGTGAGTCTCCCTTGGTCTTGAAATATGTTATGGTCAGCCACAGAGTGGGGGTGTTCCAGCTACTTTCTGTCTCTTAAAAGATTTTAGGACCAACTTTTATTGGGATTGCCAAGGTCTCTTAATAATAGTTATTATGTTTGGTAACTCTTACGCCCTTGTCTCATGGTGAAGCCCAGTGTGGAAATTCATCTACTTTTTAGTTGCTCGACTCCATTAGCAATTTCAGTGTCTCCAGTATAAGCCTAACAGAGTGCCGTTGGTAGCTTGGTTCAACCTTGCCCATCTGGGAGCTTTTAGAAGTCTGAGTATTTTATGCAGCCCTAAGGTCTTCATGGAATTGGTGTTTCTGAAACATTTCCTCAACAGCCCTCAGGACACCTGGTCCATGGAGTCATCTGTTTGACCCGTGTTCGAAGCAAAGGAGAGGGAGGGAAACCACTTCTAGATGCAGACTGAACTAGGTTCCTGAGTGTGCTTGCGACTGTGGGTCAGTTAGCCCCTGCCGCTGACTGCCTGGGAGGCTCAGGGGAGGTTGCTGGACCTCTCTGAGGTTCAGTGTCCCAGGCTGAGTAAACGACACAATCCTTACAAAGCACGTGGCAGATAATATGGGCCCCATGAATGGTGGTCTTTGCCCTCCTCCTCCCCCTCCACCCTCCTCCTTCCTCCACCTTTGATGGCCCCCTCCGACTGGAGGAAGAGGTGACCTGATTATCTTGGAAGGGGAGAAGTGGGTGGGAATACTCCCAGAAACTGGTCCAAGGTACCTCATACCTAGCGAGCTGCTTTTAGAAGAGGTGACCTGGGGTTCTGAGTAGCTGCTGGCAGGAACCATGGGCTAGAAACACTGCCTGATCTTCCAGCCAAGCTTCCCTTAAGGACAGAAAATGGGTGCCAACTATTCTTGACATCTTCCTCCACTTTCCCTTTTGTCCTATTTGGCTAATGGATCTGTTGTTTTAACTAGCTTTTTTTTTTTTTTTTAAAGATTTTATTT
>ML101843.1:17190-28229 GCA_003697995.1 Taxidea taxus jeffersonii
ATGTGGGGCTCGATCCCAGGACCCTGAGATCATGACCTGAGCCGAAGGCAGTGGCTTAACCCACTGAGCCACCCAGGCGCCCCTTAACTAGCATTTTTGCCTTTCTTTTTTTTTTTCTTTAATCCTTGTCTCTCAGATTCACTCCTTGTTTCTTTCCTGTTTGGCTCTTGTGGAAGTGGCTGTGACACCATCCCAGTGATGCATTTGGGGTGGGTCTGAGCCTTGACTCTGACCTTTGAGAGCTGGCTGACCCCAGGAAGCTGTTTCACCTCTAGGAGCCTGTCTTCCATATGCAGAATATGATAATGAAGTGCTCTGTCTTGGGGATGCCTGGGTGGCTCACACCTGCCTTTGGCTCAGGTCATGATCAGAGGGTCCTGGGATCAAGTTCCGCATCGGGGAGACTGCTTCCCCCTCTCCTGCTCCCCCTGCTTGTGCTCACTCCCTCTATATCAAATAAGTAAATAAAATCTTTAAAATAAAATGCTCTGCCTTACTGAGTTCTAAGCTCTAAAGAGAATGTGTATCTAAAGCCCTTAGCATCACTCCTGGTCATGGGCAGTGACCATTGACAGCTGCTGCCCTCATCATGCTGGCACCAGCATTATTACTAGAAAGTCCCGCACCTCCCACTTATCCTTTTCAGAGCTCAGCTGAGAAGGACCGAGAGGGAGCAACCACGCTGGAGATGAGACCATGCTCACTGCCTTGTGTGTTTCCCATCTAGAACAAAGGGGCATGCACCGACTGCCCTCCTCCAGCCAGGCCTGACTCTGCCTTGGCCCTGGGCACTGTTTTCTCTCCCTTCTAGTCCTGGCCCTTTGATACCTGGGATCATGGTGGGGCTTCCTGCCAAGATTTCTGCTGCCCTGGGTGTGGTCTTAAACCCAGCACAGCCCAAACCCATGCCATGGAGCTAGTGACGATATTTTTACAGTTGTGCTTGGAAACTGGAATCCTGGGGTCACACCCTGTACAAACAGTGTCAGGGTTGTTGGGTGACTGGAGGAGATTGACAACAGCAGGTTCTGTGTCTCCCAAGTCTAGAAGGATGTGGGAGATTGTGCAGGATTGGAGGGGGTGGAAAGCATCATTCCCAGTTCTTTTCAGGGGTTCATTGGCCTGAGCCCTGCCAGGCGGAAGGGATCTGTTTGTGTCTCATGTAACTAACTACCTGGTTCCTTCTGTTGCTCCTTGGGTACAAGGCTGCCCACTGTTTCCCTGGTTGGGCCAGATTTCCAGCGCTGCGTCCCTTTGAGGGGCGTGTCATTTTTAGGTTGTCTCTCTCCTGGGGCAGGGAACACCGAACACCTTTCCCAGAGGTAGCATTTATGGGGGTGATGCTTGAGTGATGACTAATGCAGATCTTTGCATTTTAATGATGGGAAGAAATTAGTCAGCCTGGGCACTGTTTCCATGTGACAGGGCAAAAATTTAAACACTTGCACAATGGCTTTTGTTCTGCCAGCAGTTGAAGCTGACCATCAGGGTTATCAGTAAGATCAGCAGGTGTTCACTGCTTTTTGGTCCTGGGAAAGGCCCAGAGCGAGCTGGATTTGGCAAGACCTGGGCCTGTCTCCAGCATCCCTGGGGCCCCGCGGAGAGGCCCGCCCTCCCTCTCTCAGCCAGCTTCCCATCTGTTAAAGGGGAGAACTGGACCAGGTCTGTGTTTCCCAAACTTCAGTCATTCGTAAAGGAGTCCCTTGTATTATTAATTTTGCCAGATCCCGTGGCTGCCTCTGTTTCATTTTTGCTTAACATTTCTTCACGCTGTGGTTGACTCACTTTTAAAACAAATGCATTTGAGGGGCACCTGGGTGGCTCAGTGGGTTAAGCCACTGCCTTCGGCTCAGGTCATGATCCCGGGATCCTAGGATCAAGTCCCACATCGGGCTCTCTGCTTCGGCGGGGAGCCTGCTCCCCCCCCCCCCCCCCCGCCCCGCCCCCCCCCGCCCGCCTGCCTCTCTGCCTACTTGTGCTCGCTATCAAATAAATAAATGAAAAATTAAAAAAAAAAACAACAACAAATGCATTTGAAAAGGAGACTTGTGTCACTGTCATAACAGAAAAGCAGTGTCACTAGGCAAATTAGGGTAAGCCATAGATAAACCCAAAGCAGTGTTACTAAATTCTAGCTAGCATCGATGCCTGTTCTTAGCGGGAGACCCTCTCTTTTGGTCAAAAAGGAAAATTAGCCAGGGAGCCATAGGTGTTCAGAGTAACTGAGCACCACACTGAGCCTTTCTCCCTGACCTAGCCAGAAGGACTGATAGAGAATTGGAAAGAGAGGAGTGTTGTCTCAGTGATGGCAGGGGGACTGGTGGAGGGTCACCGATAGCTCCAAGTTTTAGGGGCTAGATGCTTTGTTCGATAAATCCTTGTAGAGGGTTCATTGTGTGCCAGGATCCATGCCAGGAGCTGGGCTAGTGGCCAGGAAGACAGAGGGGACTGGAGCCTGGTCACCTGCCTCAGGGGGCTCACTGAGGGTCTAAGTGTGTGTGTGTGTGGGGGGGTGTCACAGGAGTAGGTTAATGAAGTTAATGAAGAGCAGGGCAGGCCACAGAAGTTACAGTAAGAAAATCATGGAACTGAGTTGTGTCATGTGTGTAGGGGTCTTTTACAAATAAGAGTTTAGAAAATGATTTCTAAAAAGAAAATGATTCTTTAAATTTGATTTTTTTTTTTTTTTTGAGTGGTCAATAAACCCACTTCAGTCCAGAATGATTCTAGAGAACACCCAGGTGCCCCAGGAGAATGAGCCCCTTTATGGGGCGGTAACCTACCTTAGATCCCTAAAGCCTGATTTGAGTTTTGAGCTCTTTGGAGTCCATCCATGTCCACTGTAAGTAGCTAAAAACAAGATGTCCTGATATACTCTTTACGGCATGATTTTTACCCCCTCAGATTAGCACGTCCTGTAGTTTCTGCAAGCAAGATATATCCCATGATTGGACCTTTGAAATGCCTTTGGCTAGTGTCCAGGAATGAATGGTATTTTTTGAGGTAGTGGAGTTGAGGCTGAGTCTGATTTTTCTGTCCATCTGCCAGCCAGGGGCAACACCTGTTTCTCTTGGGTTTCTGGAAGAAGGGAAGTTGTGGTTTAAAATGAGGACTACAGGGTGTGTGGGTGGCTCAGTCGGTTAAGCGTCTGCCTTTGGCTCCGGTCCTCACCCCAGCAGCGTCCTGGGATTGAGCCCCACCTCTGGCTTCCTGCTCAGTGGGGCATCTGCTTCTCCCTCTCTGTCTCTCCTCATGCACTCTTTCTCAAATAAATAAACAAACAAATAAATAAATAAAATCTTTAAAAAAGAAAATGAGGACAGGGGTGTCAGGCAGCTCTGGTGTTGAATCTGGGACTTCCTGTGTGACCTAGGATTTGCGTTACAGGATTTCCCTGGAGCATTAGTGCCCAGTGTTCTCACCTGTAAACTGGGGATAATCATAGTTTCTGCCTAAAAGAGTGGGTGTGAAGATTTAATGAGCTGAATTTTGTAAAGTACTTGCCACATGGGAAGTATTTTGGAAGCGCTAACAGGTAATCCCACACTTCCCTGATTGAAAGGCTTAGGTGTTTACTACTTTAGGCTAGTAGTGAGTGAGGTGAAGGGGGATGTCAGGTTTGGGGTTTGGTTAGATCCTGCTGATTGGCATCAGGACATTCAGAAGGGATCTGAGGTTTGGGACAAAGGGTGCCATGACCCCTACGACACCATGTATGGGTTAAATGAGGATGAAATGGACAGCCAGAAGAGCCTTCAAGGGGGCAAGTGGGATAATTAGAATCCTTTCAGCTGCAGGAGTGGAACCCCAAACTGGTTCGCATACAA
Source organism: Taxidea taxus jeffersonii (assembly GCA_003697995.1). Taxonomy (NCBI): domain Eukaryota; kingdom Metazoa; phylum Chordata; class Mammalia; order Carnivora; family Mustelidae; genus Taxidea; species Taxidea taxus. The sequence goes on from ML101843.1 coordinate 21,018, forward strand.
GGAAATTGGTTGGCTCCTGTCAGCAAGCACAGAGTGGGTAATGGGTTTGTGGGTCCCAGCAGCTCTGTCATCAAGGATCCAGGTTCTTTCTATCTCTGCTCTCTTGGTTTCCGTAGTCCTGAGGCTGATTCATTCCCCTGTGGATTCCCATAGCAGAGAGTTCCCGTGAGGCGGAGAGAGAGTTCCTGGCAGTTCCTTAGGGGCCAAGAACAGCTTTTCTGGAAGCTGTCCACAGACCTCTTCTTATATTTTATTGGCCCAGATTGGACCACATGGTGATTTCTGAACCAGTACCGGGTGAGGGAGATCAGTTACCCTCAGACCAGTGAGGTTTTCCCCAGGACTGGAGGTGGAGGGAGTCTCTTCTCTGGAGGACCAGGGCTGTGGTGGGGACAGGAGGCTCTAGACTCCTCTCAGGACCCTTCTAGGAAGGGCAGAGGGGGCTGGATGCTGGGGGCACCTGTTGTTCTTTGCCCATCTCTCTACCTCCTCAGCCCCTCTCTTCTGTACCCAGGGGCCATTCACATGCCCTCTTCTGGCCCCTGGATCCTTCTCTGCTTCCTTCTGTCATGAGACCTCCTCTTCTAGGCTGAGTCATTCATTGTAGGAATCCTACTGATGTCAACTATAGATAATCTATATAGACTTTATTGTTTTTTCCTCCTTAGGAGTGATTCATGTTTTTACATAGAAATGGACAATTGCATAAAAATAATAAAAGAGGAGACTTTGCCTTCAATCTCACTGTCCAGAGAAAACGAAGTAGTTGCTAGCCTCCCTTTCAGTTTTGTCTGCACGTGCATACACAGCACAGTGTAAGCCGCTCAGGAGCCAGACTGCGTCAAGTTTGGTATTCCTTCCTGTGATGGTAATTTCTCTGCTATCAAGTGTCGCTTAAAAGCTTGATTTCTTGTAACACTCCATCCTAAAGGGCACAGTCTTTGAAAATAAATTGGGCCAATAAAAATGGAATATACAGAGTGATAACGAATAAACCGGAACTCTGCTCAGTTTGTGTTCTCCTGAGACTGGGCTGGACCTGAGGACCTGCCCCCAGGTGGAGATGCCTTTTTCTGGGGAGGTGATCCTGGGAAGCAGGAAGGAGGAACAGGGAGTGTTACAGGGAGGAGAAACCAGGAGTAGGGTGAGTTATCGAGGTCACTGCTGTGGACAGTTCTGCTGGGGTGTCCTGAGAAGTGTACAGAATGCCTCAGGACCGGTCTGCCTGGAGAAGGACGGGAAGCTGGAGATCCATGGGCTCCTGCTCCCCATTGAGGAGGGCATTCGTTTTTCCAGCTTCCAGGTTGGGTGCCCATCCGTGCATGCTGGCTCTGCTGGGGCAAAAAGGAAAAGAAAAGGTGTGTTCCGGGGTCTGTAGGTGGTCCCCAGAGAATGGTTTGAGCTGGCACAGAACTGCTGGCTGTAAGTGTGGCTGAAATCAGAAGTGGGCCAGGGAAGAGGATGGACGTAGGCAACAGTGGAATCACCCAGCATACCACCCTGGGTCAGTTTTGCAAACTGTTGAGCTGAAAAAGCAAATTGCAGAAAGACACCTATGCTGTGATACTGTTTATACGTAAAGTTTTGTATATGTAATAGAAATACACATATGTTCACTGGAATGACAGTTCCCAAACTTTGAATAGTGGTTGCCTATGGGCGGTTTTGGGGGTACAGCCAGTGAAGGGGGGTGCAGGGTCTCTCAATATTTTGTAACATTATATCTGTTCAGTTGGTTGCATGGTGCTTCAATTATATTGTTCTTTCTGTCCCCCTTTTCTTGTGTGTATTTTTGGAAATATGACCCTTACAGAAAGCGTCTCATTTTAATGCTGGTCCAGTGCATTAATGAACTTGACCAAGGGAAGGGGATTAAAAGTATCCTTTTATTATTTTCTTCGTTTGTTGAAAGACAAGCTTGGGCCCAGCGTGTAAGAAAGGAAACAGATCGTCCTCAAGATGTCAGGATGATATATATATATTTTTTTCCAAGATGTTATTAGTGGCAACTAGGTGGCTCAGTCTTTAAGTGTCAGCTTTCTGCTCAGGTCATGATCCCAGGGTCCCGGGATCGAGGCCCTCATTGGGATCCCTGCTCAGCAGGAAGCCTGCTTCTCCCTCTCACACTCTCCCTGCTTGTGTTCCCTCTCTTGCTGTCTCTCTCTCTGTCAAATAAGTAAAATCTTAAAAAAAAAAAAAAAAGGTTTTATTCATTCATTTGACAGAGAGAGACTGAGAGCACAAGCAGGGGGAGCAGCAGAGGGAGAGGGAGAAGCAGGCTCCTTGCCTAGAAGAGAGCCTGACGTGGGGCTCAGTCCTAGGACCCTGGGATCATGACCTGAGCTGAAGGCAGATGCTAAGGACTGAGCCACTCAGGAGTCCCTGTCAGGATGATATTAAGACAAAAGACATTCACGCTTAGCAAGGTTTCTCCCTCCCGCTCCCCAAGTATGTGCTGAAACTCCTGAGCTAATAACGTTAGAATGTAAGGCCAGCCTGTTGCTTGTGAGCATGGCAGGCTTGGGTTTCTCAAAGGCAGAGGGAGAGAGCTTCAGGCATTTGCCTCTGGGTACTTCCAGTCAATGGCTTTTTGTCTAAGGGAAGAAGATATTTCTCAAGGATATAGACCTCAGGGGACTGCTGAAATATTTGCATTGTTCTTAAAAGTGGGTGAAAGTTCCTGATAGTGATGGTTCCCAGTGGAATGAGTGTTAATGGAATTGCATTTTAGGAATACCTTCACATTATGGCCGGAATCAAGTCTGTCTGTTTTGTGGTATGGTGGTTTGTGTCTCAGTTTCCCAGGCTCCTGAACATAGGAGCTCAGAAGCACTTAATTTTTTAAAAAATTGCTCCATTGGGTTATAATTGACATACAACAAAGGACACATTTAAAAGTGTACTGTTGGGGCGCCTGGGTGGCTCAGTGGGCTGAAGTCTGTGCCTTTGGCTGGGGTCATGATCTCAAGGTCTTGGGGCCAAGCCCTGGCATCAGGCTCTCTGCTCAGTAGGGAGCCTGCTTCCTCCTCTCTCTCTGCCTGCTTCTCTGCCTACTTGTGATCTCTGTCTGTCAAATAAATAAAATCTTAAAAAAAAAAAAGTGTACTGTTAGAAGGCAACAAAAAAAAATTAGTAGGACTTCATTAAACTTAAAACCTTCTGCACAGCAAAGGAAACCATCAACAAAATGAAAAAAATCATCCACTGAATGGGAAAAGATACTTGCAAATCATGTATCTGCTAAGAGGTTAATATCCAAAATATATAAATAACTCCTGCAACTCAATAGCAAAAGTCCAAACAATCTGCTTAAAAAATGGGCAGAGGGTCTTAAGACATTTTTTCTGCCAATGGCCAACAAGTCCAGGAAAACATGCTCAAGCATCACTCGTCATCAGGGAAATGCAAATCAAAAGTCAAGGTGATATCACCCTATATCCATTACAATGGCTAGTATTCAAAAGATAAGGAATAATGAATGTTGGTCAGGATGTGGAGAAGAGGCAGCTCTCCTGAGCTGGTGGTAGGACTGTAAATGGTGCAGCCACTGGGAAAACAGTATGGAGTTTCCTAAAAAAGTTAAAAATAGAACTGCCATAGGATGCTGCAGTTTCACTTCTGAGTATTTATCCAAAGCAAAAGAAAGCACTAACTCAAAAAAGATACATGCACCTCCAACAAATAGCCAAGATATGGAAACAACCGAAGTGTCTATTGATGGATGAATGTATAAAGATAATGTGTGTGTGTATGTGTCTCTCTGTGTATTTGTGCATGATTCATCAACAAGAAGGAAATCATGTTATTTGTGAGAGCACAGATGGTGTAGCAGTAGGGGCTGAGAGGTGGGAGAAATGGGTGAAGAGGATCCAAAGGTTTTTTTTTTTTTAAAGATTTTATTTATTTATTTGTTAGAGAGAGAGAGAGAGCGATCACAGGCAGACAGAGAGGCAGGCAGAGGGAGAAGCAGGCTCCCTGGCGAGCAAGGAGCCTGATGTGGGACTCGATCCCAGGACGCTGGGATCATGACCTGAGCCGAAGGCAGCCGCTTAACCAACTGAGCCACCCAGGCGTCCCGGATCCAAAGGTTTTATACCTGAAACAAAATTCCAGATATTTAATCAGTCCTGGGGTGTAATGGACAGCATGGTGCCTGTGGTTAATGATACTGTATTACATATTTGAAAGTTGCTAAGAGAGAGTAGATCATAAAAGTTACCACAAGAGGGGCACCTGGGTGGCTCAGTTGGTTAAGCAACTGCCTTTGGCTCGGGTCATGATCTCAGGGTCCTGGGATGGAGCCTCGCATCGGGCTCCCTGCTCACTGGGGAGCCTGCTTCTTCCTCTCCCTCTACTGCTCTGCCTGCTTGTGTCTCTGGCTCTCTCTGTCAAATAAATAAATAAATAAATCTTTAAAAAAAAAAAGTTACCACAAGAAAAAATTGACACTATGTATGGTCACAGATGTTAGCTAGATTTCCTCTGATGATCCTCTCACAGTATATACAAGTGTTTTAGAAAAGATAGGAGGGACTCATCGGCCCAGCTAAGTAAAACCTCAAGTTCTAAACATCAGTCATGTGCCGTGTTTTCCCAGTTTTGCTCTGAAGAAGGAGTCTTACTGAGTCTGTCTCGGAATGACATTCATTCATTCATTTTATTTTATTTTATTTAAAAGATTTTATTTTATTATTATTTTATTTGACAGATCACAAGTAGGCAGAGAGGCGTGCAGAGGGGGAGGGGGAAGCAGACTCCCCACTCAGCAGAGAGCCCGATGCGGGGCTCGATCCCAGGACCCTGAGATCATGACCCAAGCCGAAGGCAGAGGCTTAACCTTAACCCACTGAGCCACCCAGGTGCCCCCCATTCATTTATTTAAGATTTTATTTATTTGACAGAGAGAGACAGCGAGAGAGGGAACACAAGCAGGGGGAGTGGGAGAGGGAGAAGCAGGCTTCCTGCTACGCAGGGAGCCGGATGCAGGACTCGATCCAGATCCCTGGGAACGTGACCTGAGCCATAGGCAGATGCTTAACGACTGAGCCACCCAGGCGCCCTTGGAATAATTTTTAAAAAGTGTACAGTTTGCTAAGTTTTGAGATATACACACATACATCCCACTTACAAACACACATTGGGAAACCGTTATCATAACCAAGAGAGCGAACATACCTGTTCAGACCCAAAAGTTTCCTTGAGCCTCTCTGTGATTCCTCCCTCCCATCCTTCCTGCCCGTCTCGTCCCCGAGTAATCACGGATTCCCTTTCTGCTGCTGTAGTTCAGTCCATGTGCAGTAGAACTTCATGTAAACGGAATTCTACAGTGTGTTCTCTTTCTTGTCTGTCTCCTTTCATGCTTTGCCTGTCATTCTTCTTGTTTTTGCATGTATCAGCAGTTTGCTCCTTCTGATTACTGAGCAATATTTCATTGTATGGATATACCGTGATTTGTTTATACATTCTTCTGTCGAAGACATTTATCATATAGTAGGTGTATATTTAATTAATTAATATTATTATTTATATTTATTATTTATGTATATTATATATTATTATATTTATATCTATTATTTTTATTTATTTATTTATTATATATTATTTATTTATTATTTATTTATTTATATAGTAGGATCATATAGTAGGTGTATATTTAATTTAAAAATTTTGTCTATTTGAAAGAGAGAGAGAGAGAGAGAGCGACCGATCAGGGGGAGGGGCAGAGGGAGGGAAGCAGACTCCCTGCTGAACACAGAGCCCAACACAGGGCTCGATCTCACGACCCTGAGATCATGACCTGAGCCGAAATCGAGAGTCAGATGCTTAGCTGACTGAGCCAGCCAGGCGCCCCTGTATTTAACTTTTTTCAGAAACGGACAAACTTTTCCATTTTGACCAACAGTGTATTTGAATTACAGTTCTCACACATCCTAGCCGTAAGAGGTGGTGTTTTCTTAAAGAAGGGATTCTTTAAGCAGGTTGGTGAAAGCAGCAGTGGCTCTGGACAGTTTGTATTTCTCTGTCCTCTACTGCGCAGTGTTCGTTCCCGCCGTCATCAGCTGCTGTGACTAACTGGTTTGCTTCTAGGAGGAAGCCCTGCAGTGCTAACACCCTGGCTGACTGGTAGAGTGCGGGGTGCTTCTTGGAAACAGTGTCTCTCACGGGCCATCGTTCAGGGATGTGGGCTGCCACCTGCTGTGTGCTGGGGATCGAGGCACGTTGGTGCCTTATGTTAAGTATCTCACTTAATTTAGCGGTCCTGGGAAGTAGGTATTACTTAGGTGTTGCAGGTGGGGAGACTGAGGCACTAAGAGCTTTAGTGATTGGCTGCATGGCCAGGAAGCATAAGAGACAGACTCAGAGGGCGCCTGGGTGGCTCAGTGGGTTAAGCCGCTGCCTTCGGCTCAGGTCATGATCCCAGGGTCCTGGGATCGAGTCCCGCATCGGGCTCTCTGCTTAGCAGGGAGCCTGCTTCTCCCCTCCCCTCTCTGCCTGACTCTGCCTACTTGTGTAATCTCTGTCTGTCAAATAAATAAATAAAATCTTAAAAAAAAAAAAAGTGACAGACTCTGAGAGGAAACGTTACCAGGTAGGCTGCATATGGCACCACGTCATAGGAGACCCCACTAATCCTGGCCTCTCCAGACAGGGAGCTCACTGGCTCCCACAGCTGCAAAGTCCAGGTCTCAGGCAGGCTGCAGGTGCCTAGAGGCACCTAGAGGTCTCGATGTGGTCAGAGCCCTGGATCTGTTTCTCTAAGATTCTGTTTTCTGTTGTCTCTGCTCACGGACAGGCTGGCGTAGATCCAGGCCATGCAGCCATGCCCACACTGCCCCTGTCTGAGGAAGAAGGCAGGCCCTGGGGCTCGAGGGGGGGTCAGAACACCTGTCCTCTCCTCCACTGGTCACTGCTCAGCATGTTTGGCTGTTGGGAGTGGCTCACCTAGATCACCTGTCCTACCTCCCCTCTCCTCTCCACAGCTCAGAACACTGACGAGGCTGGAAGGGTGGATCTCAGGGAGGCTTCTCAAACCTGACCACTGCTATCCTAGCTTGCTCTTGGGTCTTGAGAAACCCCCTTAGTTTTATGAAAGTCTGGTGCCACTGGCTATAGTATTACATAGCCTGTGACTTAGGTTATCACCTCCTTCCCCACCTTAAAGTGGGATTACCTCTTCCCGTCATGGGCAGATCAAACAGAAAAAAAAAAAAA